>MU854462.1:32272-44843 GCA_033296685.1 Parachaetomium inaequale | reverse complement strand
CCTTCGTCCTTCGTCCTTCGTCCTTCGTCCTTCGTCCTTCGTCCTTCGTCCTTCGTGTTCTTCGTGACGTTCATAACCTCGTATCCGCAACAGTAAAAACAAATACATCTTGAGGGAAGGAAAAACAAGAGTAGAAAACACCTCTAAAAATACTTTGCCTCCCTCTCCTCTCCTCTCCTCGTCGTCGGTTCTTAACCCTCGTCCCCCCTCCATCATTCCTCCTCCTCCCCTCCTCTATTGCACCCAATATCTCCTCCTCTCCTATCCTCCTCTCCAACCCAGCCCCCTCCCCCCTATCCCTCCCCCCGTTATCCCCACTAGAGACTCCCTCGTCATAAATCATGAATGCCTCATCTCCTCCCAGACAACCACCCCCCCTGAGTAGTAACATTGCTGACGGCCCTGCAGTCCTCGCACGGCTCGCCCAGCGCAATGGTGGCCCAGATGTGGCGCTCGCCGCACGGGTTCTGGATGAGGGCCGCGGGCGCGCAGAAGGCGGCGAAGGAGAGGGACGTGTGCTTGCACGTGTGCGAGTGGGCGTAGTAGCGGCACATTTCTTCTTTTATTCTTTTCTTTCTTTCTGGGGTTTGCTGGGGTGACCTGCAGTGGTTCTGGCTGGTTGAGGCTGGTTGGGTTGACTGGGTTGACCTGGCTCGGGGGTGGGAGTAGTCGTAGATGGTGGTGGGTTTGGTGGTAAGTTTCCAGGTTTGTCCAGCGGTGGGAGGGAAAAGGGGTAAAACGTGGTTTGATCTTCCACGAAGAGCGGTTTGGTTTGAAGAGAACAGCAGTTGAACACTGGTTGAGAAAGTTGTATGGCTGAGGAGAGAACCTTGTCTGGTCGGCTGGATGGATATTACCCTCGTGCTGACTTGAGGCTCACGAGCGAGGCTGACTCTTATACCACGAGGCCAGTGATTACTCACAAAGGACAGCCCCCCAAAAAGGGACAGTAGCTGGCAACACTATAGCTGGAAGGAAATATTACAGCTGAGGTCGAACGGCAGCACCTCTCGCCTCACCTGCGCAGCGCAGATCCTCCGTATCGCAGCTGCTGGCCGCTTGTGTATGAAATCTGACCGTCTCCTCTCGGTCCTTCGCTCAGCTCTCGGCTGCGTCGCGTATGCTGCCGTATCGTGCAGCCTCACGCACCTCCATCTCGGGCGACACGCGGACCCAACGGGCCGAGCTGACGTGCCGGGTGATCAATCCCAGTGACACAGAGAGCGAGGTTGCAGGTGGGAGCCCGGCTCCTCGGTGATGCTATTTATGAGCGCGCGACCGCACACTACTGGTAACCTACCACAATCGGTCGGCGAGAGTCGGAGGTGTCCGCCGCTCTGTGCAATGGACCCGGGGATTCAGGGAAGCACGGCGTACGACGTGAGTGGCGGCTCGGTACCAGATACGGTGTGCCCCAGTGTTGCAGCCTCAACCCCCAAGCTTCGTCTTCACCACTGAGAAAATGCAATTCACCGCGAGTCACAGTTGTGCGACCAACCTGATTCTCTGGCCTCTTGCATGGACCCCAACTCGAGAAGGGCTCTTGGCAAGAAGTGCCCTCAATACCGAGACAGCGCGCTGCTCTTATAGGGCTGCAGGGTGAGAGCAGATGACGCAGTGTAACGGCCACGGAGGCCACGCTTGTGACCGGGCCGCGTGGACTCGACGATCAGGCTCACAATGCCATTGTCTCCTCGACGGCTTTGAACCGCGAAGTTGTTGAAAAAAGAAGAAGAAAAACCAATGTGGCTCGTGTTGGGTTTGGGGGCCGTCGATAGCTCGCTGAGGCTGTTGAGGCTGCCGAAGCGGCTGATGCATGGATGACGGGATCGGTGCTCTTTCCAGACCGATCGACTTCAGCGTGGCGAGTCCAGGGAACCTCCCTCGGACTCGGGCTCACCGCCAGTTCGATTCTGTTTGTTTCGAGGGCACGGAAGCGGCAGGCCGCGCTGAGCTGTCATGGATGAGAGGCCGGCATCCTGTTGTGTTAATTTGACACGCTGCGCGGTCTGTGTGGGAGGGTGGCCGCATGTTCAAGGCCAGGCGCGGCGCTGTTGATGGCCGCCGTCTTGGTGGATGAGTGGTTGATGCTGGCACCAATTGGGCCGTTGTTGCAGAAATGCGATGGCTGGGAAGTTGGAACAATGGCCGGGGTGTTGATGCCCTGGCCCTGTGGCGCTGGAACCGGGATCAAATCGCAGGGTTCAGCGATCCGGCAGACCTTGGCGCAGGAAAGGCTCGTTTCAGGGCCCGTGCACCCTTACCTAAGCAGCAAAAGCTCCGGCTCGAGCTCCTTCCGCGAGTTGATGCTTGCCTTGATCTGGCTCGAGTCTCGGTACCGACAACTCCACTGGCCGCTTGCTTCTTCGACCGCAGCTCCTTCTCTTCATCCCACATCCACCTCATCAGTCCGCTCTTTTCATCAGTCACTCTCGAGACTCAGACAGAACCGGCACGCCAGCACGTGCGGGTCCCCGGACTCGCTAACGCCATGCATCGCGCCTGATGCGTCTCGCGCGTCTCTCCCGTCGTCCTGCCCTGTCTCCCTGCCCACGGTCTGTTCCGCTGCCCCCGCCCGAATGGAGCCGTGGGGCGTGCGGCTTGCATCCCACTGATTGATGAGGGCGGTGGACAACTCACCGTGCAGCGCACCATCTGCAACCTGCAACTCGTCCAACGGCTTCCATTCGTTTTCACCAAGTCCGGCCCAGGACCCCGTCGTCACTCACTCTCATTGTCCTATGACATCGCCGCTCCTTTCCGATCCAGTCTCTCGTCTGCCCGTCGGCGGCGAGCTGCACTTCTTTCTTGCCTTGCATTGTGCGTGCGTCTGCGTCATCCGCTGCGCTAGACTGCCCGCCGAGTCGGGTCGTTGTTGATTTGTCCCAGCATCGTCAAAGCCGTCCATCCACCTCTCCCACCTGGCGACCTCGCCCCAGGCCAGCGGGTCCACTGCCTTTCGTTCGCTCGTTCATGCATGAGACCCTCGCTGTGCCCTGCTTCTGCTGCTTCTGCTGCTTCTGCTGCTGCACGTCCCCTTAAGACATCTTCAGACACCAGATTCGGCGCACCTGCCGCCGCCGCATGCACCTCTCCTGATCTTGTTTACTTTCCCTGGCCCTCCCCGCCGGCATCACGGCAGCCTGCCATCGAGATCTCGCTCCGAACCCGGCTCCGGGCATGATCCGCACGGCCAATTGACCCCACTGTGGCCTCGAATCGGCTCCAGGCCTGCTGTCAGACGCTGTCGCAGCGCCCAGCTCCACCGCCGCGCACATCTCCCAGCCCCCCAGGCCGGACCAGCATAGCTTGGCCTCACCGAGTCCACTGCGCGAGATCCGGATCTGCTGCGCTCCCGAAGGCTCCCCTCAAAGAAGTGCAGGACCCCCGGTCGAGCATCGTCTGGGTGGTTCCGCCCGCGCACGTTGCCGGCGCCTTTCCAGAACGTCTCGTGTTCTGAGCTGCAGAGATCCGGGGAAAACGAGGGTGCTGTTTCATCTCAAACCACGGGCAAACACCACACAACCACCGCTCACCCGCTCACGCCCGAGGTCGCCGCCATGCCCTGCGTCATCACCCGCGCGCCCACCACCTCAAACTCCGAGCCTCAACTCTCCCTCGGGTCATCTTTCTGTTGACGGGCGGGTGTGTCCTCTACGAATGCTGATTCGCCGTCGATTCGCCCTCCGCCCTGTACAAATTGCCTCTCCAACGCTACCTCTTTCTCTGTATCATATTGGTCAGTACTCCTCCAATGGCTCGGCTCGTCAACCCTACTGCGTATTCTGATCCCTCGACTGCAGTCTTGTGTAATCAAAAGACGAAACCACTGCCCCGAGGAGCCCGATCCGGGGCGTATTGAGGCCTAAGGCTTGACGGGCCTCGCCATACGGCCGCCGTGTTTCGAGACCCTTTAACGGCACTGATGCAGCAGGCAAAGAAACCGATCGCCATCCACTCGTTTAAGTCGCTGCTGTTCGGGAGGGATTGGGCTTGCCGCGCACGCTGAAGTGGTCCGTTTCCTCAGTTCTTGCTTTCTCCCGGCACCCGGCGACAGTCCCGACCGCCCTCTGGCGTGGCATCTCCATGGCTTCCTCCGAGATCGATCAGAAATTCCTCGGGAAGCTTGCCAAGGCAGTCGAACACGACAACCCCCTGCTCGCGTCCGTCTTGTTCAGGATCCTGGGGCTTTCCATCAACCTCTCGGCCCAGCTCATCAAGGCACGGAAACAGCGCCGGCAAGATGCCGCCCAAGCAGCAGCCGCTTTGGACCTGACGTGCCATATCGTCTGGCTGTCGCGCGAAGGGCTGGTTCTGCTGCAGCAATACGTTCTGCCCATGGTTGGGAATTATGTTGAGCTCAAGGTGCTGGCGTACAAGCTGCGCGCCTCGTTCTACCACATCTTTGTCCTCTTCCACAACTCTCCACCCGTCTCCGCCATGAGCATCAGCACCCCCGAAACCCAGTCGACATCAACGGTGCCGGGCCTACCAACGCGCGTCGACAAGGGGAAAGGGATCGCGAGGGACGACCAAGACGGGAATCCGTCCAAAGGCGGGCCGGTAGCGCCCCCGCCGGGATTCGGCCCGGCTCCTCCAACGGCCTTCCTCATGAAGCCCGGCGATTACCTCCCCGAAGCGCACCAGTACTTCCGCGAAGCCATCCACCTGGCCGACGAGCTACTATGGGGCTCACACTCCCTCCGCCTGTCGGCCAAGACCGAGTACGCCGCCTTTTTGTACGAGTGCGTCCACGACGCCGAGAGCAGCCGCCAGCTGGCCAAGGATACCATCGCCGAGGTCTATGAGGCCACCGAGGGCATCGACAACGACATGTTCAACGACGCGCGCGAGCTGGTCACGGTGCTCGGCAAGATGATGAAGCGCGGGCTCGGCTCGTCCAACACGACGCTCCGGAGCAAGGCGCAGGGGGGGTCGAGCTCGGGGACCCAGGGGACGCCGCGGGCCGAGCAGTCGGGCGAGGCGAGCGCGCCGCCGGGCATGATATAGCACCGGCTGGCTGAGCGGCCACTGGGCGGCGCAACACCGACCAATGCCTGGGCTGGACAACTAATATCTCTCTCGAACCATATATTGCCGACCCCGTAATCATCACCATTCTCCACGACCATACCTAACAGGCACCGCGTCCGCTACCTTCCCCTCCGCGCCGATCTACGATGTATATCCCACCACCCGTCAACGCGAACCCCCGATATCAAAATCAGCTCCTCGACGTGTATATACCCACCGACCCACCCACCTCGCGCAGACACCAACCTAGGGTGTCTGTCACTAACAACCCTTCGTGTCATTTAATGTTTGCATATTCTCCCCATTTCCGGGAACCATATCCCCCGCCTTTCTGGGTGGGAACCACCATATCATATCCTCCTCCCTCTCTTGTTTCCGAGAGGAGGGACCATTTTCTTCGTTTCTCTTTCTCTCTCTTTCTCCTTCTCTTTCTTCAATGATACCCGGAACGTCCATAGCAAGGCGACGGTGTCTTTTCTGGCTGGTTTGGGCTGTCTGTACTTTTTGACCATTTTTTTACTTTGAGGGAGGGGGTGCATGTTTGTGTTGTGTAAATGTGGTCTATATTGCTGGTTTTTTTTAATAATATATGATGGACCTGCTCACCTCTTTTGGGAGGTGAGTGAGTGTTCTTTTGGGATTTGGACCATCGCCTGTGCACGATACTCGGACCTCACATGCAAGCGTTGAACTTCTGAGAGTGAACCGGTGTTGTTGTTATTTACAGCCGTGACCGTTTGATGTTCTGGATATAATCCTGGTTTTCATCGCAATTATTATCCGTTGTCATTGGCAGTCGTTGCTATGACCGTGGAGGGTACTGTGAAACAAACGCGACCACAATTCCAGGAGACGACAACAGCTTCGCTCAACATCTTGAATTCCCCGCTACCCGAGTAGGGTAGGAGATGAGGCTGGAGGAGATCCGATCAGGGCGAGGTGTCGCATTCGGAGCGGCACAACACCCCAAACAAACGACCCTCCTCCAGCTACACTATCTATACCCAAACTACAAACTGCTCCTCTTATAGATACCTCGCTACTAAATAGCACCCTTGCTAAGAACGCTTCATCCACCCGGCACCAAGCGCTCTCCTCTGTTTTGGTCGAGAGGAGCCAAAGAGGCGGAAGGGCTGCACGTCTCCCAAGCCCTCTCCCCTAAACCAGCCAGACGCAGCTACACGCACACGGGCGCGAGAACCGGAGCCAGAAATGCTCGTCCTCCTTCTTCTTTGGCCGCGGCCTTCTCCAGCTTCTCCAACTTGGTCATCCTCCCCCCTTTCTCGTTGACGCAGGGGCCGGCGCGAGATCATGGCCTTGTCGTAAGCCCACTTGGGGCACGGCAATATTGTCGATCTCTTGCAGCTCGTCGGTGATGAACTTGAACTGGGCGAGAACCGGAGCCAGAAATGCTCGTCCTCCTTCTTCTTTGGCCGCGGCCTTCTCCAGCTTCTCCAACTTGGTCATCCTCCCCCCCTTCTCGTTGGTGCAAGGGCCGGCGCGAGAATATCGCCTTGTCGTAAGCCCACTTGGGGCACGCCAATATTGTCGATCTCTCGCAGCTCGTCGGTGATGAAATCGAACCGGTTGTTCATGCGCGAGAGTTGTTGGTGCCCCGGCGCCTCCTCCTCCTTGGCGCGGTCTTGCGCGGTGGCGTACTGCGGGCACCCGCCACCCACCAACAACTACGCGAATCCCTTCGGCCGACTTTTTCTCGCGATCCTCCATGATCCGGGCCGTACGTTGGTGGTCTTGCCATTCATCGCACGCATCATTGCACCAGTCTCTGGGTTTTTGACGCAGCCGCCGCCCCTGGGATTCTGATGAGCAACGTTGCATATCGAAAAGAAAGGACCCTTGTGCTTGGGAAGCCGGTCTGGACTTACACTGAAGACATGATGACCTGTGCGCCGAAAACGTCCAGTTGGTCAACCTCCTGGACACACCAGGAAGTCCTGCTTGACCAGGCTCGCTGAATGAGAACTGCCTTTGAATCCCCCGAAACAGGGCAAACTTCAGCGGCTTCCCCCGCGCGTTGGCCCACTGACGGAGAGTTGTTGGTGAGTATGGTGACCTTACTCCTGTATGCTGCCTCGATTGTCGCCCTTCATCCACCATCACAAGTCCTTGAAGGGCTGGTTCTGATCACGGTCCTCGGAGGATCATCCGGATAAGCGCAGAGATTCCCAAAAGTTGAATCAGGATGGAGCCCTCGTTCACCGAGCTGATCTTGTTGTCAGCCACATCCGTTGAAGACTGAGAACAGTGTCAGCTCGCGGCTGCCGCTGGTGAGTTTCCAAAGGCAAACTTACTGCGAGGAAGTGCTTGTGTGAGCCCGGGTTGCAGTCTTCGAAGAACTCGGTGACGGCCGCATCGTAGGACAGGTTGCCGAGACGCGCCGAAAAGGGGGTTCTGCTCCCTGTCTTCGATGATCCGCCCGTTCTGAACTCAAGGTTGCAATCCTCGAAAAATTTGGTGACTGTTTCCGCAGTGGCATCGTATGACAAGTGCCGAAATGGGTAAGGGACGGCTATGGCGGAGATGCTCATCCTCGGTGGCCTGAAGTCGTGAAAGCAGCTTGACGATGATCCACTTCTCCTTGCGTTGCATGAGCGTGGCCATTACATTGTTGAAGCTGTCCATGTCGAGAGCGCGGGTTTGGACGCTGTTGATGTTGACGGCAATCCACTTCTCCTTGCATTGCATGAGTGTGGCCATGACCTCGTAGACGCCGTGCTCGTCGAGACCGCGGGTTTGGGCGCTGTTGACATATTCCTCGTCGTCCTCGCGGTCCTGCTTGTTGAAGGACCCCAGGGCACGGCCGAAGAATCTGGGAGGGTATGCTGCCGAACTTCGTAGGGTGCGAGAGTCTGGGCGCAGACAACAAGGCAGCTTTGGGGAAGTTGACCAGTGGGCAAGCTGCTTGCTGATGACCGACGGCTCGATCTTGTTCTTGGCCTCTTCCCGGGGCGCCGTGAAACAAGACAGCAGCAAAATTGGCGATCGTGAGGCCCCATGTGGCCAGCTCCTGCTTCTTGTTGGGCTCGTAGCCGTCGAGAAGTTCGGGGTCGATGACGGGGATGCCTGAGTGCTCCAGGATGTACTTCTCGTACTTGGCCTCGTCAACAGGCTCGCCAGTTTTGGCATCCACGGCTTGTTGTGGTTCTTGCTGCGGCCCATGACCCAGGCCATCTCGATGCAGCTCTCAATCGAGAATTCGTCGTATGCCTCCTTCTCCCACCTGTCTTCTTTATCCTCGTCGTCCGATTCCACCCCCGGTCATGGCGATGTCCTCTGGGCTGTGCACCATGCATTCCAGCAGCACAGGGATGATCTTGTGATGCAGTAGTCGAGGCTCCGCCATAAATCGGCGTGCTCGCCCACCGACTGACAGCCAAAACTGGGTCGTCCTGGAGTGGTCCCACGGCCCGAGGGCGTCGCTCGACGTACCGCTCTTTGACTTCGGCGAAGCCTGTGACAACAACGACCTTGTCGGATGCCCTTCAGGTTGTCGCGGAGGGAGTGGTATCCTAGGACCGCTGGAGTTAGTCTTGAGAGTTTTGGCAATGACCATGGACGGCGCGACATACCGCGATCATTGCCACCACCAGTGACTTGATCGGTGATGTCGGCAACGGCCGCCAAAGCCGAGGACTCGCCAAGAGACTGGCCAGCAAACGTTACGCGGGACGAGTTCCTTTGCCACTGTGTCTCGAAGCTGGCCTTCTTCATGAGCGTGAGGGCAGGCTGTGTGAACTGGGTCGCCGAGAGCAGAAAGATCCAAGTAGCTGCCGCTGATGGCCTTGCCTCGGGGACCACCAAAGCGAGTCGTCTGCTCCTTGGGGGGGTTCCGGACAATGCTCTGTGATGAAGAAGCCTGGTTAGTGTCAGTACAAGACGCGGTAGAGCGCGAGACCTGGAGGCACTTACCGCAGGCACCCATCGGTCTGCGCAGCCATGGTTGTGGTTGGAGCGAGAGCCGCGTAGAACAGCGGTCTGGCATCAATCCAACTCCTCCACCCCAGATGGCCGAAGTGTTCTCCAGCTGCCACGCACTGCGCGGTTATGAGATGCTGACTGACCGACCGGCTCCTCCAGTGCTGTCTGCGCGACCGATCGAGGACAGTCAAGCGCGGCCTTCGGCGGCGCGTTTTAATGTTGCTCTTGGGCTTCCCGGTGGTGAGGCTACCTGCACGTGCGGAGACCAGGACGCTGACTTGGTGAGGTGGGATCCGTCCGCGCAGCCGTGTGGTGGAACCTGGTAGTGGTGTCTGGTGGAGGAGCACCCGATGCGGTGGCTGGTACTTCCGGGTGAAGGCCGTACCACCGCTGCTGAGGTTTCTTCAACCCGGTTGGGCGGTAGAGTCGGTGGCCGCGGGCTTTCCGAGTAGACGATCTTCGGATGCGCGCTTGAAGAGCCGTCGTCGTCGAGGTTGCCCAGGCAAACCAGATTAGGCTGTTGCGTCACCGCCAGTGGGAGCAGGGGCGGACCTAGGAGCTGGTGAAGACGATGGATGAAGGATCGGGCCCATGCCGCACCCGGGCCAGAATCATGGCGGATCTTCCAGCGGAAGACAGGCGGAGGGTGCTCCAGCGGTCGCCTCTGTCAGGCGGACAGCGGGGTTGACAGTGTGTCTGAGTGCGTGCGGCGGTGGGACTGCATTGTAGCAGATGTTGTGGTTGAGGCGTGCGCAGGTGATTTAGGTAATGAAGATTGACAGTCTTTGGAGATGTTGATGAGAGGAAATGGAGAGGCCGGGCGTCTTCCACAGAAGTTGGGGGATTTTATCCCAGGACACTGGCTGCCATGTGCTTGCCGCAACTTCCATTCTTGCAGCACGCAGCATTGTGCTTAGGGGAGAACCTGGAAGGAGTGGTTCCTGCGACGTGAAAGCACGGACAGAGTGAAGGACACTTCTGCTTGAGGGACCGGCAATGGCGGCCCGCTAACACTGCGTGTGGTCTCACATGGTCTTACCAGCGGTTGCCCAGGAGAAGTCGATTCTAGCGGAAAGAGCCTACAAATCATGGAATCGATCAAGGCACCAAAGCAAGACCAAGCCACAAACAAGGCAACTCCAACGCAACCTGATAACACACACATCAACGACCCTAACCCTTTACCCCTGAATCCCCAATGTCAACAAACACCCTCACCACTCCTTCACCACTCCCTCTCTATCCCACTCCCCGTCCCACATCCCCATCCATACCCATACCCCTTCCCATCCTCCCCGTCAACCGCATCTTCCACACTAGCAGGCTGATATCCAGCAGGGTACCACTGCGCCGGATACGGTCCTAGCAGCGTCTCCTTCTCCTTGCCCTTCCCTTTCGACACCGCCGTCACAGGCATTTCACGGCTCTTCCCCTTCCCCTTGTCCAGCTTCTTACTACTACTACCGCACGTCTCCCAGTCCTTTTCCCTCTCCTTCTCCGCCTTTCGCTTTTTAGTCCCGTCCCGGATTCTGTCTCTGTCTCTGTTCACAGCCATGGTCATGTTCATGTTGATGATGTTGATGTCCCTTCCCCCCTCCTTTTCCTTCCCCCCGTCCCTGTCACGATGGCGGTTTATACCCCCCCCTTCTCCACCCCCCGCCTCCTCGGCCGCCGCTACGCCCGCCTGCTGACCCTCGCCTCGGCGGGGATAATCGGCATCCTGGTCAACACCCTCTCCGTGTCCAACTACCTGTCCTCGATCGACGCCATCCGCGCGCAGATTGCGGCGGCGGGCAAGAAGAGCTACACCGTGGTGGTGGGGAAACTCAACCCGGCGAAGCTGGCGAATTTTGCCGAGGTCGATGGGTGGGTTGTTGTCGGGTGCTGGGAGAGTTCGCTGGTGGAGGATGATGCGGGGTTTTATCGGCCGGTTGTTACGCCTTTTGAGCTTGGGGTGGCGCTTGTGGGGGATGAGAGGAGGGTTTGGAGTGGGGAGTGGTGGGGGGGGATTGAGGGGGTTGGGGGAGTTCAAGGGGGGTTGGGGGGTGGGGAGAGTCAAGGGGAGGAAAGAAGTGGGGGCGGGAGGGATGGTGAGAGGAACGAAAAAGAGGACGATGAGGAGGAGTCGGCGCCGCCAGAGTTTGATCTCAGGACGGGCAAGTTGGTTAGTCACAGTCGGCCGTTGAGGAATGGGACCCCGAAAGCGAATGGAAAGGTCAAGCAGGAGGGAGGTGCAGCTGGGGGTAAATCTGGAGGTGATGCTCCGTCAAGTAGTGTCCTGGCGTTGCGGCCCAAGGCTGAGCTGGCCATGGTCAATGGAGTTGTCAGTCCTGGAGCTGAGTACCTCCGGTCACAACGGACATGGCAGGGGTTAGGGAGCGACTACGTGGCGGAAGAGAGCACCGCCATTGAGGAGGGCAGAAGTGGTGTTGCGAGGGGGTACACAGTGGGAGACCAAGAAAAGAGGTAGTGGGGTGTGAGTCAAAGCAAAAAAAAAAAAAAAAAAACCATGGCGCTCGGCTATGCGAGCAAAATATCTCTCTTGGCTGGAAGTATTCTGCCTCCTTTGTTGAACTGCTACACTGAGACCTCACAAATAGCTGGGCACTTCGTCTAACCAGGGCTTACTATATTATAAACCCCCCACTCCCCCGATTCGGCTTCCGTTCTCTCCTACGTTCTCTTTCCCCTCAAATCCTCTTTTCCTCCCCCCCACTTTTCGCGCTCGCAATGTCCAGACGGAGTCGGACACCAGAATCAGACGGGTCCATTCCTGCTCTACTCACCTCCCGACTGCGAGGGGGGGATGCTACTGCTAGGAACGTGCTGAGTTTGGACTACACTAGCGTTCCAGAACGAACAGCCTAAACATTGTTAAGTGTCCTGAATATTAACAACTGCTTCCATAATATGAGAAGTTTGGGTATGTTAAAAGAATCTATCTACAACTCATGAGCGTTGCCAGATGAACCTAAGCTGCAGCGAGGTCAGGTCTTGTCCATATCTGAGCACACCTTCTAGTTCCTTCCTACATGTAGGCTCACACTTACAACACGTGCGACCGTATTGCCAAAAGCACCCGTCAAGCGAGGTCAATGTTTGTCCCAGTCGCCTCACCAATGGCTTCCTTCTTCTACTTTCTCCCCCTCTCTCGACAAGGCCCACGAGCACCGGGTTGCTCATCTCAAACTCCATATAGCCCCCAATCGGCCAAATTAGATCTTCCGCCCCCGAAGACAACGCCTCCGTCCCATCCACAGATGCGAACCCCCAAAACACCCAATCCCTTCCCCCATTACAACTAGCAGTGAAGCCAAGCCTTCCCAGCACGCCTACCCCTAAGCCATCCCCGCATAAATCAACCCCCCACCCCCCACGACCTCACGACCAACACCGTCCTGGTGATGCGAGTTCTGTCTGGCGTGCACCTCGCCCCAAACACCCACCACCCCCCTCCACAGCCAACCCACATAAATCCTGACCATAAACCCCACCAGCCAGAACAGGCACGTCCCAACGACACTGACAAACAGGCCTGACGCGATAGCGTGGCCGGGCGAGTCCCACAGGGAAGCGGGGAAGGGTAGGGGAGGGGTTT
>MU854462.1:14824-32227 GCA_033296685.1 Parachaetomium inaequale | reverse complement strand
GGGGGGGGCGGGGGGGGGGGGGGGAGGGCGAGGACGATATTGTAGTCGTGATCGTTCCTGTTCCTATGTCCGTTTCGATGTTCGGCTGGGCATTGTACTCGACGAGGCGGTCGACGAGGCGGTCGACGACCTTCATGTTTACGGCGGCGGGTAAGGTGGTGTCTGCGTAGGTGCCGTCGATGGCGTCCTGCTTCGGGTCGGTCCTGCTGTTGCTACTGGCGCCGTGGGTGGTTATGGCGGCGTCGGCTTCCAACGGCAGCGAAGGGTGGTCCAGCGCCTGGCTGTGGTGGGCGAGGGAAACGTGGTCCTCGGTGGAGCGAGTGTCCCTCAAGGATAGGGGAGCAGGTGCGGCGGTTGCGGTGGGGGGCACACCGAAGAGCGACGAGAAGGCGAGGAGGAGGACAAAGGTGGCCACCCAGGCGAGGAAGGTCGACCCGCAGCGGAGGGAGGAGCGATGCGCGCGACTGGGGTGTGTAAGCCGGGCGATTGCCATGTTGGTCGGCTGGGATCGGCTTTCTCGTGTTGTGGTTGTTTGTGGTAGTGGAATGAAACCGGGTGTCGGCCACCTGCGAGGGGAGTTTGTTGTTGTGTGGGTGGTGCACTCTGGGCTGGTGGGTTGCGAGTTGGATGTGATCTGGGTGGTCGGCCTCGCATGTGCGGAAGGAGGCAAACAAGGAAACACTCACTCGCGGCGTTTCTTGTGAAGGTCCGTAACAGGCGACCACAATACGCAAGCGGGGGCATGTGACTCGTGTGTTCTCTCGTCCCCGGTTCCAAGTTCAGATGACGACTCGGGAGGACGCCGAGGGGTGACGGGTAGGCACTCAGGGGTAGACTGTAGTCGTCCTCATACAGCGTCTCGACAAGACTTCCATCTCTACTGAATGAGTCCCTATTAGACACGGATATGAGGTGGCAGAGCCGATTTCGGCAAACCGCAATGCTCATCCGAACGGGACTGAGGTCCCGGGTGAGACGGCCATGTCATGGTGTAACACGGTCTCGCACAACTTCGATAAAGCAGCCCGTACGTTGAACAGGCAAGTCACGTTATAACTGCGAGATGACCATAAGCCAAGGAAACTGTAGAATCGAAAAGGGTATCAGCGCAACCAAAACAACATGGCTCCCAAATCTCACTCCGTCACCCCAGAAACCAGAATATCCACCATCACAACCCAACCATCACAGCCCCCACCGCCAGCCCAATCCCAAGCCCCGCCCCGGCGAGCCCCGTACACCTCGGCAGCGCACCACCGGCATTACTCGAGCTCGCCCCCTGCCCATCCCCACCCCCGGCCCCCTTGGGTGCAGCAGTACCCGTCGCCTGCACCACGGGACAGCTAGCAGTGCACGGCAAGGCCGTTGCAAACGGCGTCGGCACGTCGGTGCCCGTGGCGGTCTCCCCGACGGGCGTGAAGACGGGCGCCTGCGCCGTGGTGAGCGACACGTCCGGGCGGGCGTCGGCTTGCTCCGGGTCGAGGATGTTGTCGATCATGTGGACGAGGCCGTTGGCAATCAAGATGTCGGCCTGGATGATCTCGGCCGAGTTGATGTAGATGAAGTTTGTGTGTCGGGTGATGGTCAGCTTGCTGTCGTCACCGTCGGCCGAGGCGAGCGAGCTCGCGTTCTTGAACTCCCATACGTGGGAGAGCTGGCCGGGCACGATGTGGTAGCGCAGTACGCGCTTCAGTTTCTCCGTGTCCATGGCTGCGAGGGTGCCGGCTAGCTGCTGGAAGGCGGCGTTGCGCGGGGCGAAGATGGTGACGTCTTTTAGTTTGGCGATCTCGCTCATCAGGTCGGTGGCGTACAACGCGCCGACGAAGGCGGTGAGGTCGGTGTAGGCGCTGCGGGCGGTCGACTCGAGAGTCTCGGGCACGCGCATGACCGAGTCGATGACCTGGACCAGGCCGTTGTCGAACGCGAGGTCCTCTACCAGGACGGTGCCGCGCGTGGCGAACCCCGAGGTGAAGACGACCTCGCCGCCTGGTTGCTTGGTGAGGATCAGGCGCTGGCCATCCGTCACGCTCGAGAAGGCCTCGTCGGTCAGTGTCGTCGAGGCCCAGATAGAATCGCCCTTGGCAATGGAGGGCATGTCGATGGTCTGCTTGAGGATGTGGTACTTTAGAGTTGCCGCGATCGTGCTCTCGTTGTACGTCTCCCAGTTGCCGAGTTTCTTGAAGGCATTGTCGTTTGGCGCGGCAACGGTCACACCCTTGGGTAGGCTGGCAAATATATCGGTGTGGTTCTGCGGGTGTCAGTCGGGTAGACAACTGGAGATAAGTATCGAGATGCTCACCTTGACCAGACCGCGAAACGTTGTGAGATTGGCCTGGCCGGCAAGCACGCTCTCCAGGTCTGCAGCATGAACGGCCAGTGGCGAGAAGAGAAGAGTGGAAACAACGGCCAACAGCGCCGTGGGAAGACCGAGAACCATCTTGAATGAGAGAACGAGAACAACCGGAACGAGTGTCAACTCGGGTAAAGGACGGATTGTGTGAGCAGAGAGTGATAGAAGCTCCAACCCCGCGATGGTCGACACCAACGGGGTAAAGCCCGACTTTTGAAGGGAGCTTGAAGCTGGCGAGACGCACCAGGGTAGCAAGCTGAGTCTGGGTCGTCGCATCGGGCATGACGAGCCTTTTCATCTTACCCCCTCCCCGGCCCCCGACACCACCATCCGACGCGCCTCGATGAGACCCTGAGCACTGAGCGGCCGAAATTAGATGCCCGGCGAGATGATGCCAAGCTTGACGAGGATTGGCCGGGCACCGTTCTCGACCCTTGCTCTCCACACCTTCTCCCCTGCCACGCCATGAGGCGGCTTGCCGCTGGGCTCGATGCTATTGGTCTCAGCGCGTGAGTTTGTCGTCGGATTTTGGGAGGGGAAAATTGAGGTTCCAGGCACCAACAATTGGGCTGTTCTGGCTTGTCCGCCCCGGCTCAGCCCTGCGACGTGGCTGGTGCTAGCCTTAAAAGGCTGCTGCTCCGTCAGGTCAGTTCGGGCCGTGTTTCCAGCCTTGCCCTGGCGCCGTCTCAACGGTGAACTGAGAGGCGGGGCTAAGACGAGAGGAGAGCGCTGAAGCTGGCGATGACCCGATGAAGCTGTGCTGGTAAGATGCCCCCGCAGCACCCCTAGGGCGTAGCTCATGCTCGAGTGCATCATGAGATGTTGAGGTCTACTTATCTCCAGATGGTGGGGGGAACTGATGTTGCAACCTGGACGGGCCCGCGGGACCGGGAAGCTGCCGGGCCCAAATGGAACGCAGCCCCCATTCTTAGCCCTGGTACTTCGTAGTAGCCTTCCTTCGTCGCAAGAGCTGGTGTTGAAGGATCGCTAGACCAGTGTTAGCCTTGGCCGAGAAAATCATCTCACGTCAGCGTTGTATGCCGGCCCTCAGCCGTACCCACTCCTAGATCTTGGGGATACAGTGTAAGATGATTACTGACATCCGTCTACTGTATTGCTGCAGCGGGAAACAAGCCCAACAGTTTTCATCCCCTATGACATGCTGCCCGGAACTGGAACCAGAAACAACACCAAATACCTCGCAGGCTTGCTTGACCAACAATCCCAACCATCCCCAACCATCGGTGACTCGCTCCTTCGTCCACTCTCTACTCCGTCAGGTTATAAATCTTTTGAATGTCCTTCAGGATCCCCGCAAAGTCCACCTTGAGATCCTTCAGCAGCCCGTCGTTGAAGCCAAACACCCACCCGTGCACGACGGGGAACTGGTTCTGGGCATACGACTGCTGCACACACGCCGTCTTGACCACGTTGCGCACCTGTTCGATGACGTTGAGCTCGACCAGGCGGTTGTAGCGCGCCTCCTCGTCCGCGATGGCGTCGAGCTCCTTCTCATGCAGGCGGTACACGTCGCGGATGTTGCGCAGCCAGGGGTTCAGCAACCCCAGGTTCTTGGCCGTCATGGCGGCCTTGACGCCGCCGCAGCCGTAGTGGCCGCACACGACGATGTGCTTGACCTTGAGGTGCTCGACGGCGTACGTGATGACGCTCATGACGTTGAGGTCGGTGTTGCACACCAGGTTGGCGATGTTGCGGTGCACAAAGGCGTGGCCGGGCTCCATGCCCGTGATCTGCTCAGCGGGGATCCGCGAGTCGCTGCACCCGATCCACAGGTACTCTGGGTTCTGCCCCGCCGACAGCTTGACAAAGAAGTCCGGGTCGCTGGCTTTCTTGTCGGCGGCCCAGCAGCGGTTGTGCTCGAAGACGCGGTCGTGCGTCTCGCGCAGGTAGTCCTTGATGTCCTGTTCGGCCATGGCGCGCCAGTTGGGGTTGGTGGTGGTGGTGGTGGTGTTGGTGTTGGTGTTGCGGGTGGCCGAGGAGGAGAAAGGGCTGGTGTGACGGGAAGTTGTTGCTTTTGCGAAAGCCGGCGATAATTGGGGGAGTGTGCGTCGGGTGAGTGACCGCAGCAGTGTTGTACTGACACGTGAATTGGCCATGGTGCCCCGTTTCCAAGCCTTTCCTTCCCCTTCGCCTTCAGCTTTTCCAGGCAGTGGGACAGTCAAACCCAGTTCTGTGGCGGCAAGAACGAAACACGTCAATCCACACTCACTGGTGATTCGCGCTAACCTCAACTGTTGGGATCTGGGATGTGATAGCAGCCCTAACCCTTCAAGTTCAGCTTCCCACCTACAGCTCTGGTCCCTAGTATGAGAAATGGGGAAAAAAAAAAGCTTAACATATTTAGGCAGCGGGCTACAAAGACCTTTTTGCCGTACCGCATCTTCCTTGACCTCAACTTGAACGTCTTCAAGGGGCTTTTCTGGTTCCAAATCGGACCAGGGCTTGGCATGAGCTTCTTTTTCCTTCCCTCCCCGCAATGATCGGGCGATCGTCTTGCCTTGGCATTCTCTGTCAATTCACCATGATGAATGACCGGCTTTGCCTACGCAAAGGAGGCGTGAGATGGTGACTGATGGTCTCTTGGATTGCTAGTGGTTGTGACAAGGTAAAATTTCCAGGTTTGGTTTGCCCGATTGATTTCACTCCCATATTGCCCGCATACCCCGAGCCTGCTGAGCCCTCGATGTCATCTCAAGCCTCCCGAATCGGGACCCGACTGCCTCTTGACGTGTTTCAATTTCTCCTCCGGCTCCGATACCGGCAGTGGTGTCAAGCCGACATCGCCAACCCAGCGTCTCTGCCGCCAATAGCCGAGCAAAGCGTGGGATGCGGACGAAGCAACGAGCCGGGTTGGATGGAAGACGCCGAGTCAGGTTTGTACGACTGCCGCTAATGGCAGTGTGTGTGTGTGGTATTCTCTCAAGTTCTTTTCCAAGACCTCCCCTTCGATGTGGCCAGACAATATCAAGTTGATTGAGCCCGGGAGCTAAGGGGGGACAAGGTGAGGGTTCCTATCCGCGGAAAATGGTGCATCAGTCATGTCCTGCATCAAACAGGGTCAGTTGGGGGGTCTTGTCACACCTACACTAGCTCCTAGCATCCGCCCTGCAGGTCGTGGAATTAGCCGCAAGCTTGGACGGGCTCCGAGTGTGGCTTCACCGTGAAGGAGGGAACATAATAAGCCTCATTGTCTACCTCTGGGCTGCTATTCGTTCGGCTCGAGATATTCACTCTTGAGGACCAGACTCGAGCCAGGGTTGCTTTCCCAACGGCGCCAGGACGACTATTAATTCCAGACCCATCGCCAGCGACTTGACAACACCTTTGCTGTCCGAACCTTGGCTGGTATCTGCTCAATCCCCTCACTGACGTGCCCCCTGAGGTCATTTTGGCGGGGTTCGTGTTGCAACACCGCTCGACACTGGTTGATGAGTGTCAGACCCGGCCTCCGATAGGACATGGACGGACATGCATGACCCTAGCATATATTGCTCGCCTCGGATCCGTTTGTGTAATGCGTGGGGGCGGGGGCCGGCTTCGTCGGGAGGAGTCCACAATAACCCTATATCAACCGTTGCTCCCGCCATCCCCTCCCCGGCTTGAATTCCCCCTCTCCATCACACACACTCTGCCACCAACCCTCAACACCAAAACTCCACCCAAGCATTGTACGATGCCCTGGCAAAAGCAATGGCGCCTGTCGCAGGGACAATATCTACAAGATCAAGGTAACTTCAGTTAATGGAGCAGCCGGGTGTTCGGCAGCATGCTGTGGTTGCCCTTTTCAGATCTTTCCTTGTCCAAGGACAGGAGAGGCCAGTTGAGGGCGCCCCAGCATGCTGCCGTTCTGAGAAATACCGGTCGAACTTGATCTGGATAATACCAGCGAAAGGATATGCTTCTTAGCCTCCCCGCCCTGATAGTGCCAGGATGGGCACGCGTGAGTTGACGGCTGACTCTCCATAGCTCACGCTTTGATCTGTCAAGATGTCGACTGACAAGATCACCTTCCTGACCAACTGGTACGCGTTAGAACTGATTCATGGCAGACACCTTTGATTTCGTCCATAGTTGACACAGGCCAGGCACGCCACGCCGTACCACGCTCCGCTATACCTGGCCCAGGCCAAGGGGTACTTCAAGGATGAGGGCATCAAGGTGGCCCTGCTTGAGCCCAACGACCCCAGTGTAAGTAGAACGTTCCCTCCGGGATTCTCAAACTGACCATTTCCAGGATGTGACCGAGATCATTGGCACCGGCAAGGTCGACCTCGGCTTCAAGGCCATGATCCACACTCTTGCGGTACGCACAAGCAACTTGAAATCTTGTCGACTTGATGGGTTGCTGACTCCTTCTAGGCCAAGGCGCGCGACTTCCCGGTCCTCTCCATCGGCAGCCTGCTCGACGAGCCCTTCACCGGCGTCGTGTACCTCAAGTCGTCGGGCATCACGCCCGACTTCCGCACCCTTAAGGGCAAGCGCATCGGCTACGTCGGCGAGTTCGGCAAGATCCAGATCGACGAGCTGACGTCGCACTACGGCATGTCGCCGTCGGACTACACGGCCGTCCGCTGCGGCATGAACGTGTCCAAGGCCATCATCGAGGGCTCCATCGACGCCGGCATCGGCCTCGAGAACGTGCAGATGGTCGAGCTCGAGGAGTGGCTCGTTTCCCAAAACCGCCCCAAGACCGACGTGCAGATGCTGCGCATCGACGAGCTCGCCGAGCTGGGCTGTTGCTGCTTCTGCTCCATCCTGTACATCGGCAACGAGCAGTTCATCGCCGAGAACCCGGACAAGGTGCGCGCCTTCCTGCGCGCCGTCAAGCGCGCCACCGACTTTGTCCTCGCCCAGCCCGAGCAGGCCTGGGCCGAGTACGTCGACTTCAAGCCCGTCATGGGCAGCGCGCTCAACCGCAAGATCTTTGAGCGCAGCTTCGCCTACTTCTCGCGCGACCTGAAGAATGTCCAGCGTGACTGGGAGAAGGTCACCAAGTACGGCAAGCGTCTGGGCGTGCTGGACGAGAGCTTCGAGCCCAACTACACCAACGAGTTTCTTGAATGGACGCTTGAGGCTGACTCCAAGGACCCGACGGGCGACCAGAAGAGAATGGCTGCGCTCCAGAAGGATGTTGCTCAGGCTGGTGGTTTCCAGCGCCTCGAGGGCAAGGTCGGCGCTTAGGGAGTAAGGCCACGCACATACCTTGGCTCAAGGAAGTGCGAGGTTCGGTGACTCGGGATGTTGGAGGGTTATTGGCAAACCAACTATTGTCTTTCACTGAGAGAAGATAACTTTATGACATGGGGCACTCATCACATTCTTTGTCATGTGCCCATCTCGGGATTTAGTCAGATACTGCAATTGATTGGATGTTGCTGACCATGGCCGACTCGGTTATCAAGATTCTATATCATAGCATGCTTTCGGGGCCCCTTTTTCTCAGTTTGGGGGGGACGTGGATAAATTCGCTTGTTTCTGAGGCACTCATGTTGTCCACCATGAAGTAAACTACTATCCATCGAAAGATATCTGAGGTTGACGATTGGTAGCCTCTCTTGACTCATCTCCAACCTTCATCATGCCAATCTTCATTACAGGTGGTCAGGTCTTAATCATGATGTTGATGAAGTAGGTTGATAAACTCACACCAAGCACAGGTTGTTAAGACTGGCTTTGTCCGCCGAGCCCAACCGAGTTTACCTGGTTCAACACAGCCTTCAACTTCTCCTCATTCTTATTCCCATCATTGAGCGCCAGGGGGGATGCAAGACGCTCAGTGATCGTTGGAGGACTGTGGAGATAGAAGTCAAGCATCGCTGTGCAGGAGTCCTTTTGAATCCTTCCTCAGTGTCAGTGCTAGGATGTCTGTATACGTGGCCTTGAAGGGTTCCCTTGTCACTTACATGGTATCGTCCATACTCTGCCCCGAGAAGATCGATTGGGTTGGCATGATGGCTCTAAAAAGGATGACGATGGGTATGCCTGTGGGTACCTGAAATTAAGTCGGAGCACTGCGTTGTTCGCTTAGACATGGAGTCTAAAAAGATTGTCATCTCGCGTGGGCCCATATCTTCATATTTAAATGCTCGGCAACTAAATACTCATTCTTGAATCATTCCATTGCATGACACCTGACTGTCCCCAGGCGCCGTTTCCAACGGAGTTGTCGGGCACCGTTGTGGGTTTCCACGCACAGCGTGAGTTCAGCACCGGTGCTCTGTTCTTATGATCTTATTCCAGAAACTCAGACCAGTGTATTTGGCCTGTAAGCACCGAGTGCGGACGGAAAGTTGACAGCCAACCAAATGCTACACAGTATTACCGGAAAAAGTCGAAGGTGAAAATGTATGGCCTTGCGTCTTGGCAGGCCTCTGCATACGTACAAGTGAGGGCCCAAGGGAGAACGCCGCTCAACAAAGCCGGGAGGTCTGACTCTGAGTCCGTCACATAACGTTGAAGGTCAGGTACATGTAACCGTGCATATCTGGTTCTCGTGGAGAGCTCGCACTAGGTCGGAACATAGCTGTTGACAGAGCTCGCCTCAGTACAGTACATGTAAACATTGAAATCGTTTTGTGAAATTGAGGCGAGTCCTCCCTCTGCAAACGTGGACTGCCGGGCGGTCCAATGGATGATTCGGGAACACAGCGAATCACATCGTCTTGCAGCCAAGGATGCTGCCCGCCAACCTGCCAACAGGCTACATTCAGCATTTTCGCACCCAGCCACGTGCCAGGCCGCCCCTAACTCGTCCGTTGCAAGTACACTGTAGAATCATCCCGAAGTGCCTGCACCTTCCCTTCCTCAAGCCTGGCCAACCTTTGAACATTTTGCACCTGTGAGCTCGACCATAGATTCAAAAAGTGGCACATTTTATTATTTTTCTCAGGGCATGGCATACCTGGCCTAATTACTCGCATGCAATGGAATGCACCCTATTCCAGTTTCCTCTCGCGACCGAACAAGAAGCTCACGACTTCCCAACGCAACATGAAGCATACTTCCCCAGCTGCACGGCAACACGGACGGGTGATCCCCTAAGCATTGCCCCAGTTACTGGCCCTTACGGTGGTACTAAGTCCTCATCACAAGCCAGTCGGTCCGGTTCGCTGACTGTTGAATACTTACAGAGCCAGGAAGGACCGCTCCAGAATTTAACCTCATCGAAGAGAATCCATGGTCCGGCTTGACTGGACAAAGCGACGTTGAAAAGATGGAGGAGGAAGGGGACAACCCGTATCGTCAACAATCAAACCGCCCTGGCGCTCAGTTGTTTCGAACCCCATCTGGCACGAAAGGCGACAGAGGACATGATAAAATTGAAGCCTCCGACGGAGAGGGCTTGCGGCGGCGGCAACCAAGAAAACCAAGAGCGATTCGCCATGGGGTACTAACGAGGCCATTGGCCTGTCCTTTCTGGAAGCTGGACCCGAGTGAATACCGGATGTGCTACCGGCTGAGACTGAACGACACTTCCCGCGTGAAACAGCACCTCGGCAGAAAGCATGCCCCGGAGTTCTACTGCGAACGCTGTCGAGCAATCTTTCCGAACGAGGAGACCCACCGAAGGCACCACGATTCCCAAAGCTGTACACCGCAGCCCCACAGATTCGCCGGCATCACGCATCAGCAACAACGCAGGCTGTCGAGGAAGTCAAGGTCCAGCCTCTCAGAAGCGGAGCGGTGGTTCGACATCTGGGACATTGTCTTTCCCGGCCAACCCCGGCCCGCGTCCCCTTACGTCGACGCCAACCTCTCAGAGGACCTGAGCCGGTTCAAGGAGTTTGCCCACACCCGCGGTTTGGCCATGATAGCAGCGGAGGTGCGAAGTGGAGGCTTGGACATCTCGCCAGCGATGGAACCAGAGGCCGTCTCAGCTCTGGAGCAAACTATTTCGCGCGGTTTCGTATCGATGTTTGAGACATGGACGGCTGAACATGGCTTGGGCCCGTTCGCACAGCAAACAGCTCCAGGGCCGACACCTTTGGGAGATCACACAAACTTGGACGAAGCTCGCTCCGTCACCCAGGAGCCGCCTGCAAATGCGATATTGTTTGCTGACAATGGCACCGTGCTCTTCGACAGCATTCCCGACGGAGAGGCACGATTGACCCGGGCACACGGCGAACAACGGCATGAAGGACGGGGTAGCTGCCCCTCTGCGCTCTGGAATGGATTGTCTGGAGGGGAGGCCGATGCTGAGTTTGACTGGGGACTCGAACGTTATTCCTTCTTTCATGATGCCACTGGGCAGGTCAATCCTGTGACGCAAGGAGGGACGGCAGGTGTGGGCATGGCTGAGTGAGCAGGATTTAAAAACCGCTGGACTTTCTGTACTCTCGAGGCTTAGGTGTAGGTGATATTGAACGCGGACGGACCGTGGGCGTAAACATGAGGAAGGGGGTGGTTGAACAGAGAATGGAGATTTACTCTTTTGGGATATCCTAATGCCATGCAGAAAACCGATAATGTGCTTGACGATGGCTACCAGTCTCAACGCACTCCGATAGATGACCCAGCCAGGGTGGATGAGAGGGAAAGGCGGCCTCAGTCAGGGGTCAAAACATTTCAGGGGCCAAATATTGCCCCTGACATCAAGGGTTAGGGTTGCTGCTGGAAGAGCGAAAGATTGGTGCCTAAAATCCCTTCCCCACTCCCTGGCCCAGTCTCTGACCTTGAGTGACTCCAAAAACGGCCCTGGTCTGAAGTCAACGCCAAACTACACAGCATTGCAGGCCGTCGTTCTTGGACAAACGAAGGCCTGCTTATACAGCTATATCTGAAAGGGGCCGTCATAATCGCTACGCGTTATCGTCACGACACTACCCATAGCAAACCAGTGACCGAGTCTCAAAGCTTTTTACATTTTTCCTTTCCTTGTCTCGTTTGCGATTTGCCTCGCCCGGCTAACTCTAAACACAATATGTGAGTAACGAATCCGTTACACTCTAATCCCCAGAATTACGCCTGCTAAGTATCAACCCAGTCATTACCCCGTGGGAAGACACCTCCGATATGACGCCGACCTCCATACCAGAATCGTCCTTCGATGTTCTGACTCCCTTGCTGGAGTCTCTCATGATTGACACCTCTGAGCCGAAGGGAGCAGGCTCCAAATCGGAGACGGAGACTGGCCTGGGTCTGAAGTCGAAATCAGAGACGGAGTCTAAGACGGTACCGGAACCCAAGTCAAAGCCGGGACATAAGTCCACCCCGAAACCTGACTCTACGCCGAAGCCGGTGGATCCATCCCGGTGCGCTCGGTGCAACTTGCTTCGAAACTCTGACCGGACGCTGTGCGAGATCCCCTGTTGCAAAAGGAGGATCTGCGCCACATGTCTGGAGGAAGCTTTGTACGAGAGGATCCAGGAGGACCTCTGGCACCACCTCGAGTCAGCCCAATGGGTTGGATGTCTCGCCAACGCCTGCAAATCCCTCACTGCAGCAAGGGGTCTAGGTGTCATCAACCCCGAGGCACCAGTGGCGGCTCATCCCACATCTAAACACACACTCGATATCGCGCAACGGGCTCGCGAAGTCCTCGAGAGCATCCGCCCCCGGCCTACCCGCCGTGAGTGGGAGCTGGCCCAGCGCTTGCACAAGGCCCTGGCTGATCACGACATTATGAAGAGCTGGTCACAGGCAGACTTCGATGTGGTATCGGCGCCGCTCTTCCCCGTCAGGTCTGGCTTCCTCACCCAGCCTGTTCCTATCCTCACGAGCATGCTGAAGATCGAGTCCAAGACTTGCACCAGCTGCTCTGCTGCGTTCCAAGCCGTGGACACCAGCAACGAGGCAGCCTGGACCTATGTCACCACCACGTTTCCCGGAGATTGGACGTGGATGGTGCTGGGTCGCCCGTCCAAGGCAATGTTGCCAGAATGCGCGGCCAAGCACTCGCTTGACATTTGCCCGGCTTGTCTGCCCAAGCTCATGTTTTCCGGGCTCGAGTTTCTCGACGCCATCTCAGGAAGCGGCAACTACCGCTTCGTCTGCCCCCTGTGCAAGCACACCCTATCTCCTGTCCAGGTGGAGAGGATTGCCCGCCTCATCGACCCTGGCC
This sequence comes from Parachaetomium inaequale, assembly GCA_033296685.1. NCBI lineage: Eukaryota > Fungi > Ascomycota > Sordariomycetes > Sordariales > Chaetomiaceae > Parachaetomium > Parachaetomium inaequale. Next base: position 19,793 of record MU854462.1, on the reverse strand, counting down.
GTACTCCGGCAACACTGTCTGGGTTCTCGGTCTCGACCACCTTCGCTCTCAGTTCACCAACGAAGCCAGCTGCTCTACCAAAGACGTTGACGTCTCTGTTGGGGTCCTCAAACAAATCGAACCTGATGGGCGGCGGCGGACTAACCAAGCCAGCAGACTCCGAGAATGCGGCGCACAAAGAGTCGCTCATGAGCGCCATTGTCACCAAGAAGCCCAACGTCAGGTGGAACGACGTCGCCGGGCTCACACCCGCGAAGCACGAACTCCAGCGGGCAATCGTCTTCCCCGCCAGGTTCCCCAACCTCTACGACGAGAAGCGCAAAGCCTCCGGCGCGATCCTTCTCTATGGGCCTCCCGGCACGGGCAAAAGCTATCTCGCCAAGGCGGTCGCCACCGAAGTTGACCATACCCTCTTCAGCATCAGCTCGGGAGACGTCGTCTCGAAATGGATGGGCGAGAGCGAAAAGTAAGTACCCCCTTCAACCTACCTCCATCACCAACTAACAACCGAACCCCAGACTAATCCGCCAACTCTTCACCCTCGCCCGCGAAAACAAGCCCTCGATAATCTTCATCGACGAGATCGACGCCCTCTGCTCCAACCGCGAAGGCGGCAGCGGCGGCGCCGAAAAAGGCAACGAGCACTCCTCCCGCTTAAAAACCGAACTCCTCGTCCAGCTCGACGGCCTCCACGGCAACGATAACACGGGCGTGGTCGTCCTAGCGGCAACCAACCTCCCCTGGGCGCTCGACCCAGCCTTCCGCCGGCGTTTCGAGCCGCGCGTGTACATCCCCCTGCCGGACCGCGAGGCGCGACGGCAGTTATTTGGGATCCATTCCGGGAAGTGGGGGGATGTGTTGACGCCGGAGGATGTGGATGAGTTAGCGGGGATGACGGGGGGTTACTCGGGGAGCGATATCGCGAATGTGATTAAGCACGCGCTGGCGGTGCCGTTGCAGACGGTGCAGAGCGCGCGGTTTTTCCGAGTGGAGAGGGGCGGGGATGGGGAGGGCGTGTACGCGCCGTGTGAGGGCCATGAGCAGGGGGCGGTGGAGATGAGCTGGGAGAAGGTGCCCGAGAATAGGCTGCTGGAGCCGCCTGTGACGGCGCCGGATTTTAAAGCGGTGCTGAGGGATCGGCGGGTCAAGTCCTCTGTTGGGGTGGGCGAGTTGCAGAGATATGAGGACTGGACGCATGAGTTTGGTGTTGAGGGGAGTTGCTGACCTGGCGGGTTGCCTGTTTGGTCGCTCCGTGTGGGGGAGGTTCAGGGGTGGGAGGAGGATTCGAGCTGCACTCCGCCACACCGTCAGTCAGCTCATGCGGATACCGAGCACCCAAGGTAAGTTACGGCGAGGCTGAGTTATGAGGCAGACAACAATTCGACTTCGTTTTGGATGCTCCCATAACACCTGACATTAACGCGTTGAGCCAAAACTTGCGTCTTCATCCTCCCATGCCAGCTGACCGAAATGCGTCTTCTCCGCACCGACAAGCTCCAGATCGTTGAATTCCAGGGGCGAGACATCCCGCCGTATGCAATCCTCTCCCACACCTGGTCGGAGAAGGAAGTCTCGTTCCAAGATGTGCAACAAGGGTGGGCGCAGTCCCGCCGCGGCTACGAGAAGGTAGCCGGTGCTTGTGCGTTGGCAATCCAGGACGGGTTTGAGTACATTGTATGCGCCTCAACCCTCCACGTTTAGCTGATCGATGCTCTCTCTAACGATCACTAGTGGATCGATACCTGCTGCATCGACAAGTCCAGCTCGGCCGAGCTTTCGGAAGCCATCAACTCCATGTTCAAATGGTACAGCGACGCCGAAGTGTGCTACGCATTCCTCAGCGACGTGAACGCCGATGAGGACCCTTGTGCGTGGCCGAGCAGCTTCAGGAGCTCACGCTGGTTTACCCGCGGATGGACGCTGCAAGAACTCATTGCCCCCGGGGTCGTCTACTTCTACGGCGCCGGCTGGAAGCCGATCGGCTCCAGGGACACGCTGCTCAACCTCGTCGTCGAGATCACCAAGATCAGCCCGGCATACTTCACAACCGGCGACCTCTCCCAGTTCTCGGCCGCGCAGAAAATGTCCTGGGCCGCAAACCGCAGCACCACCCGCCCCGAAGACGAAGCATACTGCTTGCTCGGCCTGTTCGACATCAACATGCCGCTTCTCTACGGCGAGGGAAAACGAGCCTTCCAACGCCTCCAGGAAGAAATCCTGCGCCAGTCCGAAGACGACTCGCTCTTCTCCCACAACCACGAGAACATCCTCGCAACGTCGCCCTGGTGGTTCCGCTACTGCGGCGGCGTGTCGAGGCGCGAGGCCTGGCCGTACAAAAACAACCCGTCGCTCGTGCTCAACCGGAATCTCTCCCTCAACCGCAGCCGCATCAGCATGACCTTCCTGGTTGTGCCAGTCGCCGGGTCCGAGAAGCTGCACGAGTTCTGCTCTGTCTCCTGGCCGAGAGGGCGGGCACCAGCGCCTTGTTATCTGGCGCTGCTGAGCTGCGGTACGTCGGAGGCAACGGCGACGCTCATCCTGCACGAGGAGTCGCCGGGCGTGTTCGTCAAGCTGGCGTTTCCGTTTCGTGGTGTGGTTCGTGCTGCGATGGAGCCGAGGCTGGCGCAGCGGGTTACGACGATGACTCTGTCTATTTTGCGCGGGGCCGCTGCTCATGCGAAGGGAGCGTGGGATTGGAGGGCCGGGAATCAAGTGGTCTTTTTTGGAGATGCGCTGCGCAACCAGATGCGGACGGATCCCCAGGGCGCGGTGGTTCCGCCGGTGATGAAGCCAATCATCAGGCCGGCGGTGCAGGACGGGTTGGCAGAGACATTGGCGTCCTCGCAGGACGGGCTCCGAGATAAGGTGATTGTACAGGGGCCCTGCCAGTCAGCGTCTAGCTTCCAGCTCCAGTATGTGTATGTGGGCGGATTCCGACAGACCTGGTTGGAACGTGGCGACGAGGTCCACTTCATTCCCAGCGAGACCGGGAGCCAGGGGCAGCCGTGTGTTGTGTTCTCCAGCCCGGACGGGGAGTCATTCATGGTCACTCTCCAGCCGACGAGGGCCTCGGTGAACGCCAACCTGTATACGAATATTCCGTCGTGGAATGGAAAGCCAACACTGGGCTACATGGAGATGCTGGAGAAGCAAAGGAGGGCGACGAAGAGCGAGTCCCCATGCTTCCAAGCGCCGCAGCGTGTCGATGGCAAGAACGAGGTCGTGGTTCGAGTTCAAAGCAGGAGGAGGAAGAACGGTTGGTGGGTATATGTTTCGGTTATGCAGACGCCGGAGGAGAGTTGAAGGTCGCGTCTCGAAGTTGTCAAGTGCTGCGCGATCTGGACAAGATGCGGAAGTTCGGAACTGTGTTTCGTTCAGGTTCAAAAGCCGAAGCAGGGTTCGGCATCACCAATCACTCGCCGCGGTCTTAAAGAGGGAAGGAACGGGGACTCCCCGGCACACTGTGGGCTCGCAGTCCTGCCTTTCCTGTCTGTTCCTTCCAGATAAAACTTTCTTCGAAAGCTCAAACTGCTCCCGATTCCCAAAACCGGTCACTGTTTTACCCTGCGTCTCCAAACAAACCACTGTTTCCCTCGCCTCGGGACGGCCTTCAACATCCTTCTCTCCTTCAGCACTCGGCCGGCTCCCCCTCAACACTCATCCCTCGCACAACGCGTTCCTCGCCTCGAGCCCCGCGAGCGCCGGCGGCGGACAAACAACAAACTTCGGATCCTGTCGACCTTTCCGGCGCGGCCATCGAGCCGCGTCTCATACCGGCCACCATGTACGAGTGCGGAACTTGCGGCAAGGAATTCTACGCTGGCTGGCAAGCCCGCGACAACCACTGCCGGTCGACCGGACACCGCGCACCCGAATTCGAGTGCGACACGTGCGACAGGTACTTCGCCAGCGAACAGTCGTGCTTGCAACACATGGACGCAAAGAATCACCACTTCAATGACGACCATGAGTCTTCCGAGTACTCCTCCGAGAGCAGTGACGAGAGCTACGAAGAGTGGTGCTGCGATATGTGCAGCGAATACTTCGACACCGAGGAGAAGTGCCACAGGCACGAAATCGTGGAGCACTTCTACTGCTCCGACTGCGGACGCAGTTTTGTGAACTACAAGGGCATCAAGAATGTACGTCGGTGCGCTATTTGTACTGCAACGAAACGCGATTTCCCCGTCCGTACCTTGGCTGACCCGAATCCCTCCAGCATCTGGATTCGAGTCTCCACAGCGACCGCGTCGTCAAGTGCCCCCTCTGCACTCACTCGGACGCCAATGCCAGTGCAATCGCAATGCATATCGAGCGCGGCTGGTGCCCCGGCGCACCCAACATGGACCGGGACGAGATGTACAGAATGGTGCGGTCCAAGGATCCCAAAGACCGAATCTCCCGGCGGTCCATATTTGGAGATCTGGCGGGTGCTGCCCCAGTGAAGTTCGCTGCGAGCGAGACGGCGTGGACCGGCAAGGGTTACGAGTGCTACTTCTGCCACGAGAAGTTCGGGTCTCTTAATGGTCTCAACTGTCATCTCAACTCGGATACTCGTACGTGCAAACCACGAGACTATGACTGACGGAACCCTTGCTTACCAACAAATCCAGACAAGGAACCACTGTACCACTGTCCCAGCGAGAATTGCGCGTTTCAGTTCAAGGATCTGTCTTCGGCATTCGGCCATTTTGAGGGCGAGAAGTGCGGCGTCATGACCGCTTCTAACACGGTCAAGCTCCTCGCGCACATTGCCGATGCCAAGCGCAAAGGCCCGATTCACTGCTAAGCTTCGTCCATGGTGGCTCATTGTTGTTCATTTTTGTGGGTGATTTGTCTCGAGATCTCAGTTTGGTCGCATTTTGAGGGGCACAGGGCGCCACAACCCAAGCCAGGAACTATTTTGCCTCCATCTCTGTTGGGCATCAGGACATTGCTACGGAGCATCTACGGCCTCTGCAAATGCTTG
>MU854462.1:0-14814 GCA_033296685.1 Parachaetomium inaequale | reverse complement strand
TGCGTTTTGAAATTTCACCTCTACACTACTGAGGTGTTTTGGGGGGGGGGGGGGGGTAGCAGGGGTTTGTGTCAGACAACCTGGAATCAGCATTGCGGCGCGACCGGCCACAGCCCTCCGGAGTACGAATGCGACACCTGTGACGCGTACTTCAGCAGCGACCACGCGCGCTGGCAACACATGAGGGCCAAGGGCCACTTTTCCCAGGACGAAAGTTCCAGCGACGACAGCTGCTACGGATACTGGGAGTGTGCTTGGTGCGACGACACCTTCGCCACCGAGGTGGAGTGCAACGAACACATGGTCGACCATCACCTCCACTGCCGTGACTGCGATCGTTCATTCATGAACCACAACAACATCAAGCAGGTAAGGCCGCTCAAGGCATCCCCATCCGGCCGAGCACCACCACCTACACGGCCAGCGCGAGGACGTGGAACGGCTACGCCTACAAATGCCCCCTCTGCCCCCGCGTGTTCAGCCTGCTCCAGGGGCTGAACCAGCACCTCAACTCCCCAGCCCGTAAGTGGATTCTCCCCAGGCCGCGTACGCATTTTTGGATTTGTCGCTAACCAAGGACGTTGTGTCGTGCCCAGACCAGGAAGTCCTGTACCACTGTCCCAAGAGCAGCTGCCCCAGCGAGTTCAAGACGTTGGCTGCTGTCATCAACCACCTCGAGAGCGAGACGTGCGGCGCCATGCGGTTCGACACGGTCCAGCGGCGCATCGGCGACATTGTCAGCGGCAACCGCTTGCTTTGCTTTTAGGGTCATGGTGATGGCCTGAAGATTTGTTGGTAATTTGTCGAGACATCTTTACGGATCATATTGCGAGGGGAGGGGGGCCAATTCTATCACCGGTCTGGTGGATGTTGTATGGAATATTGGCTCCGTGTTCACTTGCCTGGTGGCACAATTAGCATGGACGATGGATATCTCTTCAGTATTAGATACAGATATTAATGTTTAGTTCAGTCAGTGGTCTGTGAAACTTTCTCAGTTCTGGGACTCCCAGCAGCCCTGGGCTTACAACCCCGTCGGAGTCTCTGACGCCGGTTGTCCTTCAATCTCTGCCCCTGAACGAGGATCAACCTCGACCATCCCACCAGTAATCCAGTCCACTTACGGGCAACTTGTCAAAGTGTCCTGGATCAACACACTACATGAGGCAGTGATTCCCGAGAAAAGGGCATCTCAATCCAACCACGGACAAGGAACAGAAGCACATTTCGAAACTACGACGACGCGTATTCAACGCGGTAGCGGAGCATGGTCCCGTGGACTCATTCCAATATCCGATAAACGTCATTTGCCCCGGGACTCCATAGCAAGCATATAATGGCCCGGTCTGCATGCCTTTCCTGTCGGGGGGGTCGAAAAGAAATGTCCTGTGGTCTAGCTGTCTGCGTCTGCACTCCCCAGGTATCTCTACCATCTTCCCAACTTCCCAGCCATCTACGTTCGATTCCATCTCTTAACATTTTGTTTATGCTTTTGAAGAAAAGGCGGCCTTTTCGAACGGTACGTCTGCCCTGCCAAACCGTATGAGGCAACTCCCCCATATTAACCCCAACCCTGAGTGAATCCCCTTTCCTTTTTCTTGCGCCCTCCACCACTCTCTGGATCTCTGGTTACCGCAGTAAGGCCTGGCAGTCCAGAAACGAGAGTCCGTCACCGACCGCTGCCTCGGTATCACGTGGGTTCGTACCTGCCATCCGAATTCGTCATGCAAGCATGGTGAATTGGATTGCGGAATGGTCCCGATGCCGAGACGGAGACCCACACGGCGACCCACATCGACGGAGCTCCGAGTCGGCCCCACTTTCCTGATCCCGGTTTGCGACTCCCCGTCGGCTCAAATTCCGAAATCCAACTCTGACACCACGACACTGTGACTTGACGAAATCCAACAGGATTAAGGCCAAGTCAGTGGGATTTCTCTTGAACAGCCATTCCGGCAAACATTGCGCTAGATAACTCAGTAGCAAGCTTCCGAACTCGACCAACGTCGACAACCACACGCCTTCCCCCCTCGGGCTTTTCCGTCCTCGCCTCGGATGGTCCAAGTTTCGGAGTAAGAAGTTGCGTCATTCATACCGCAGAGCCCGGTCTCGAACACTCCCACAACTCACCGGATAGAAAGATTCCGTTATCTATCCCATGCCTCGGTCGGGACTCTGGCACATTGGCTTTCCATGTTGTCATCTGATCTGACTCATTTGAAGACGGTCTGGAAGAGCGGAGGGAGCGGGCGCGCGCACACCGGGCCGCGACCGCGAACTTTACTTGGGCGCCGTCGCCGTGCGACGAACCCATGATGGGCATCGACGAGGAAACAGACCGCCTCGCGATGGAGTCTCGTGCCCTCGAGGCCGAACTCGACAGGCGCCTTGCCCTCGCTGAGTAGATCTCGGCTTGGAACAAGAGCGCCTGTCCCATCACCTCCAAACGCAAAAGGCACCTCCACCGCTGCCTGCGATTCCGGTCGTGCTGAGCGGTTCTCGCATCAGCACCCGGGGCTTGCCTCTGTTCTGGTTCCTGGGGGGGGATCAGTCCACGCAAGCCAACCCCAGAAAAGAAACGGTCGCGCAAGCCTCTGTGTTGGTATTTCGGGGTCTTCACGGAGCTTGCCTCTCTGCTGTGCCTCCATGCTGGTTCTTCGGATCCTACCATGTGCCCGCCTTAAAGAGAGTATTCCCAAAAAAAAAAATTGCATTTCAGCGTTTGCTTTTTCAGCGTTTGCTTTTTCAGCGGTCATTCTCATCTTCTCTAAATCCGCCTCCGCCTCTCCTCTCAAAAATCCGCAACCTTCTCCCTTTCTTCAAAATCCGCCTCCGCAAAACAATTCTCCTCTCTAAATCCGACACCCCCCACTGCCATCGGCCCCTTGTGGGACGAGGTGGAGGAGGGTTGGCTGGTTGTGGGTGGGCGGTTCCGTCAGGGCCTCCCATCGCAGCCGGCTGCTTCATCACTCCCCTGGTGGTGGTCGAAGGCCCGGCGGTAGAGTGGCGAAAGCTGCTTTGCCGTTGTTACCCTTCGGTCGCCACCCCATCCCTTCTGTAGTTTTGGTGTTCCCAGTCCTCCTGTCTTCCGCCTTGGGAACAAAGAGCACAGAACAAGGCGGAAGACAGGAGGACTGGGACGGGGAACGGTCGGTGAGTCTCCTCCTTGACCCTGAACGTTTTGGCTCGAGTGTCGGCTGACCAGATCAACAGTGTGTGTATCGTTCGCTCGGGGGTAGGCTCTCGAGGTTGGGATGCGCGGACCGCGAATGTCGGAAGTTTCGCCTTTGTTTGACAAGACGGGGAGGACCGGCGGTGTGTGGCCATGGCAAGGATGGTGTCTGCGGCGTCCTAGGTCTGTCAGTCGTTTCTTCATCATCGGGAGTAGCTAACTCTTCTTAAAGGGGCGAGCAAACGCGGATGACGGTGACCACCCAGAGAGAAGCTGGAGAAAGGAGGATGGAGGCATGTGTCTTCGCTGCTGGGTCAAGGTAGACGGATTTTAACTTTCTAGCTCTGTGTAAAGAGAGAATGAAAGGGCTGCTGTCGCTGTATACTTTGCGTGGACGTCGTTCCTCAACCGCCGTGGTATCCATCGTCGTGATGCCTGGATCTTCTGCTGCCGCCCTGTCTCTGTCATGCTGGCGTCCGTCGTGGGATTGTTTGGGGTCGAGCTTTGGATGGTTGAATGCACACGCTAGATCACAGGCTTCTGCAGTTCCATGCTCCCATTCCCCGGTAACTCGACGCCAACCTGGCGCTGCTGCTGAAGATAACTGGGAGTTGGCTGCAAGCCGCAAGATGAATGTCCCGTCGAAAGCTGTTGAACTAATCGAGAGGGGGGGGGGGGTTGAGAGACTCAATTGAACTGACTACCGGAATGGGGCAAAATGGTGCAACTCGGGCTGTGGTACTGGACTGGAGGTTCCGGGTTGTTTGACTGGGTGCCGATTCTGGTGATGGTTTTGGGAGGCCAAAGAGCGAGTCCCACTGTTTAGGCCACACCTTCAGTGCCATAGAACACACTTTTGACCAGAAGACCGAGCCGTTCCTTCCTCCCGGGTCAACAGGCCAGAATGACGGGGCCTGAGAGTTGACCAGACCCTCAGCAAACAGGAGAAGGCACCGACTTGCTTCAGGGGAGTGGTGCATGTTAGAGTAACCATGTCATCATTCAGGATACTCTCTATGATAGTAGAAGGAATACAGACCACTGGGACTTCTGAGGTTTTGCAAGCTATAACTTCCCTAATGGTATTGTAGAAGCACCTTCTACGGCCCCTTGTTCCTTGCTCTGGTCCCCCCTTTCTTTGCCAAATCTGTATCAAGGGAAACAGAACGACGATAAATCGAAACGGGCCTCTAAACACCTACACAACGCTGATGAAACAACGAACGACGCCCCTTTCCCTTAATACCGCAAATAAGCATATTTGGAGGCAGGGAAAGCATCGAGGCAAGCTCAAATCCAGTCCTGCACTCAACAATTCCGGGTACTGGTAGCAAACGCAGGCCCGATAGTGACATTTGATAAAGATACATTTCCCATCCAAACAAGCAAACAGCCGCCATACACCAACCCCAATGTCCAAACCCGGCCCCCAAGCCCCTAATTCATAGTCATGAGCTCCACGATCGAGTCGACCGACCCAAACGCGGCCCTCAGCCCAACATCTACCGCCCTCCTGTACCGCAGCATCAACAACACACCACCCGCCAGGACCGGCAGCCCGACGAGCCCGACAAACCCGCGCACCAGCATCTTTCCCTGGTGCTCGCTCCGCGCCACGACCTCCGAGTACCGCTCGTTGCCAAACGAAACCCGCGCGTACTTGGTCTGCCAGCCGAGCGACGGAAAGTACTTGGACAGGGCCTCCTCGAGGAACTTGCGCAGGCGGTAGACGGGCGACAGCACCGACGCGCGCATCTCGACGTAGTTTTGCAGGGCCAGGTCGTTGATGGCGTGGGCGTCGGGCACCCGCACCGCCGTGTACTCGGCCAGGGCGCGCGCGCGCGAAGCGGACGCGTCCGCGCCCAGCATCAGCTCGTCCATGCGCGCGTGCTTGTCGAGTATGTCGAACAGGATGCGCACGTCCTCGAGCCCGGCGTTCATGCCCTGCCCGTAAAAGGGCACCATGGCGTGGGCGGCGTCGCCGAGGAGGACGGCCGAGGAGGCGTGGTGGTGCGGGCTGCACTTGATGCTGATGAGCGGGAGGTGCGGGTTGCGGTGGAACGAGTCGATCAGCTCGGCGGGCGGGATCAGCGTGGTGACGCCGGGGAAGTGCTTGTCGAAGAAGGGCGGGACGAGGGCGCCGGTGCGGTCGGATTCGAGGTGCTCGTAGAGCGAGGCCGGGGCGAAGAGGGTGCAGGTAAAGGAGCCGTCCTGGGAATGTTAGTCTGAGATAAGGTTCCGCGAAAGACTTGACATACACCGCTGGGAATGGCAATAAACATAAACTCCTTGCCTGGCCAGATGTGGAGATGGTTGGGCGATATCAAAAACTTGGAATTCAAACTCGCGTCCGGCGCGGTCGGCCTGGGCTGGATCTGGAACTCGCACCACATGGTGTCGATGTACAATTGCTGGTAGTCCATGCGTGTGTACTTCATCATGTGGTACCTGACTGCTGAGTGGGCGCCATCGGCGCCGATCATGAGGTCGAAGTCAACTTCGATCTCGCGCGCCCGCTGCCCCTGAGCCGCGCCCGCGCTCGCGCTTTCCCGCAGTTCGAACCAGGCCTTGTTTTTCCGGAAGTCAGCGCCCGTGAGCTTGTGGTTGAAGAAGAAGGTGACATTGCGCATCTCCTCCAGAATGTCTAGGAGACGCTCGTTCAGACGGCCACGGTCGACGGCGAGGATGGACTGTGGCGTTAGCTCCTGGATTGAAAGTCGGAGAGCAGCGAGACCCTTACCCGCCCGTGCACGTCGTAGTCCTGGGATTCCTCGTAGAGAGCGCCGGTTGCCCGTTTACCGTGGATCATGCGGCCGCGCATGGGGATGGTGGCTCCCATGACATGCTCGATGAGTTTTGGTTGGCCCGCATGGCGCATGGCGTTGATGCCGCGCTCCGAGAGGGCCAAATTGATGGATTTGGTGAAGTTGAGTGGTGTCGTCGAGGGATCGCGGAGATCTGGCCATAGTGTCAACGTATGCTTCTACAATCAAGTGGAAGTGGATGAGGCGCTGATCCGGAGGCACCGAGACTGAGAACGAAAAAGACTCACCACTCCGGAGCTCGTAGATTTCAACATGATGGCCTCGATTCGCGGCATACAATGCTGCAAGGGATCCGACAGGGCCGGCCCCAACTACGACAATTTTTTGCTTCTTTTCCATCGCAGTTTACCACTTGGTTGAAAAGGTTATGACGAGAACTTGAAATGTGTTTGAGCTGAGTTGGTTGGTTCCAAACGACTCAGGAGTGAGCTGATCCTGGCTCCCGTCATCGGCTAGGATCGGAGGGACCCACTCTCGAGATCCCTGTTTACCTTAGCGTCGGGTGCAGCCTTGGCGGCAAGCCACAGGTGATCCCGAATCCGTTTCAGCGCCACAAGTCTGCCGCAATCCAAAAATATTCGGCACAAGCAAGCCAACTGTGCCCCGTTCACCTGCTCGCTGTTGGTTGACAAGACCTTTCTTTAACGTAGCATTAGGCGCCTTGCTCTCAGTTATCTAGATCGCGAACTGAATAGCGATTTCTCCCGGCGCAAAGTTTTCTAAACTCCCCGATCGCTACCCCGCCTCGACCCCCCTCCCCCTCGACACCATGGCCGAAGAACCGCCCACGAAGAGGACGTGCCTCGGCGTCGACTGCGAAAACGAAGCCAGCGCCCTGCAGTGCCCCAAGTGCCTCACTCTCGGCATCAAAGACAGCTATTTCTGCTCCCAGGACTGCTTCAAGAAGAACTGGGTACGCCGGGACATGGCCCCTTCCCTTCAGCCGCACACAACCAAGCGTTCCCTAGTCCCTGCTGACCCCTCCGCTACCAGGGTACCCACAAGAACGTCCACAAGCAAGAGAACAGTATTTTGAGCCACCTCTTCACTCCAAAGGTCGTGTCTGAACCAGATCCAGAAACCGGCTACTTCAACCCCTTCCCGACCTTCGGCTTCACCGGGCCGCTGCGGCCAGTCTACCCTCTTTCCGCGAAGCGCGAGGTGCCCAAGTCGATACCGCATCCCGACTACGCCGCCGATGGCATTCCCAAGCTCGGCAGGTCCCTCGTCAGGGCCAACAAGATTCAGCAGCTAGACGCCAAGGCGCAGGACGGCATGCGCAAGGTGTGCCGGCTGGCGAGAGAGGTACTCGACATTGCAGCGGCCGCGATTCGGCCAGGCATCACGACGGACGAGATTGACGAGATTGTACACAAGGCTTGCATTGAGCGAAACGTGAGCGCGCCCGGATGCCGTCGAGGCGCTTACTGTGGCTAACCGCTGGGCAGTCCTACCCGTCACCCTTGAACTACAACCATTTCCCCAAGTCGGTGTGCACGTCGGTCAACGAGGTCATTTGCCACGGGATACCCGACAAGCGCATCCTGCTCGACGGCGACATTGTGAACCTCGACGTCACGCTGTACCACGAGGGCTACCACGGCGACCTCAACGAGACGTACTACGTCGGCGACCGGTCCAAGGCCGACCCCGACACGGTCCGCGTCACCGAGACGGCGCGCGAGTGCCTCGAGGAGGCCATCAAGCTGGTCAAGCCCGGCACGCTGTTCCGCGAGTTTGGCAATGTCATCGAGGCGCATGCCAAGGCCAGGAACTGCAGCGTCATCCGCACCTACGTCGGCCACGGCATCAACAGCATCTTCCACTGCCCGCCCAACATCCCGCACTACGCCAAGAACAAGGCAGTCGGCGAGTGCAAGCCGGGCATGACCTTCACCATCGAGCCCATGATTGCGCTCGGCAAGTACAGGGATGTGACGTGGCCGGACAACTGGACCAGCACGACGATTGACGGCAAGAAGACGGCTCAGTTTGGTAGGCAACCCGGCATGTTTGTGACCAGGCGTCGGCTAACGTGTCTGCAGAGCACACCCTCCTGGTGACGGAGACGGGCGTGGAGATTCTGACGGCCCGGACAGCGGACTCCCCTGGCGGGCCGGTTCCTATGCCAACGGAGGCAGCTAACGGCACGAACTAGGTGCATTTGTAGAATGTTTGAGCTGTCTACAAGATCGTTGGGCGGCGGATTTCGTAATACCCCCGCAGCGACTTGCTGAATAACTGGTTGCCCCTAAGGGGGATAACCCCTTCCTTGCCTGCTTCTCGGATATTGACAGGAGCTCCTAGCGCCCTCGATCTCGACGTTGAATCGATCTGATAAATAAATCATGCAACGGTGTTTTGTCTGTTCCTGGCCCTTGAACTTGTTTCCCTGTGGTGGCCTGAGCCTCACCACTTGAGCGGAGACCCACTTTCTCTGAGGCGCCGCTCTGATCCGGCAGGCAGAGAAAAAAAGCTTGGACCAGCCTAGCTGACCATCACGCCCCACTTGCATCATTTTCGGCACCGCCTGCCAACCACCAACCACCAACCACCTGCACCAAGCTTTAAGAATCCTATCCACAGCCTCTCTCCACGTGTGTCGAGCTTCGTTCACTTCTTCCCCTTTCCATCCGCACACACAACCGATCGAAAAATTGCGTTTGCCTTCCGGCCCAGCTTCCACGCGTCTTACCATCATCACAGCCGACCCGAAGAAGCGATATCTCGAGTCCATCCGCCCTCGCGACACCCCGTTCCGACCCCGCAACCCGACGTCGTCATCGCGCGCACCGCATCTCGCAACTCCTGCTTGCGCGCCCCGAGACCTTTCGGTCCGTATCACGAACCATCGAGTAGCAACAAACCTCCGAGCCATCACTCCACAGAGCCGCCAAAATGTCGGGCGAGGCGTGGTTATACCTGTTTGCCGTCATCATAAATGCGGTCAACCTCTTCCTCCAAGTGTTCTTCACCATCATGTACAGCGATCTGGAATGGTACGGACTCCTCGGGCAACGAAAACCCGTGGCGCGGGATTGACGGCAGGCCCATGCGAGGCAGATCAGCGACAGTCTGCTGCGTGACTCTGCTACGTCATGGCCCTGCTGCCTTCATTGCGCTCCTCCTTGTTGACACGGTAATGCTAACGTGTTGTGTGCGCGCAGCGACTACATCAACCCTATTGACCTCTGCAACCGCCTCAACACGTACATCATCCCCGAAGTCGCTGTCCACGGATTCCTGACGTTCCTGTTCCTGATCAACGGATATTGGCTGCCGTTGATCCTCAACCTGCCGCTGCTTGGATACAACGTCAAGAAGTGCGTACATTCAGGACAATATTCATATGCCGGAGGGAGGGCTAACCAGATGCAGGATCGTCGACAACACGCATCTCCTGGATGCGACTGAGATCTTCAGGAAGCTCAACGTGCACAAGAAGGTAGGAAACCATGCCCGTCCGATTCGGAGAGCCGGGGCTAACGGATTGTCTTAGGAATCCTTCACCAAGCTCGGGTTCCACCTCATCCTGTTCTTCTTCTACCTGTACAGCATGATCGTCGCCCTGATCAAGGACGAGGCGCACTAGGCGGCTTCTCGACCGGCCTTGTTCGCTCAACGGGTTTCTCTGTGACCGCGGTCTCGGAGAAGCTCTGGCATCTTGGTGACCGAGGGGTTCCGCGACTTTGAGGGCGGTGAGCCCACATCGATCGATATAGACGGATTCTGGGCAGTGGGGGGTGTTGGTAATGGCGGCACGGGCATGACGAAATACACGATGGAGGACGAAGACTATGGCGAGTAATGAACGATTCGTATCTGGGCTCGGGGGCGGTCGACAGGCTCGGCACTGGACGCAGGCGTAATACCCACGTCGGCATCGGATCTGGATACGGGTAGCACACAGTGCAGCTCTCCCAGAGCCTCGGCTGGCGCACGGACATGACACGGGGGGTTCACTTTCTGTTTCTGCTGAATTGGCGCAGTCATTAGCCGGATTGTTCTGTGGCGTTGGCTGTGGGAGTTTTCCTGGTCAATACCTCCTGTACTGTACACCATACTACGAATGTTGAATGTTGGGCTGTTTACGTGTATAAGTTGTTTGCTGATGGTTCTCTTTTCCCGTGGTCCCAACATCAGGTCATCCCAGCTACCAGCTCCCTGGGCCGATCATTGTGCCCATGACTCGAAACAAACTGGGCTGAGCGCCATCCTTCGAGTGAAACATTGCACCAAACACAAGCTCCAGCCGCATGGAAGCTTGTCCAAACGGTATATGGCCCGTGCGTCGCTGCCAAGGCAAAGAACTTCCGCCCAGGCTCCAGCTTGCCGGTTATCTTATCACCCAACAACCCATCCATCAACTCTCCAGCATCTCGAACTCGACCAACGCTCCGCATCGCGGTTCCCAACCACGAACACCTTAACCCATCCGCCCACCGCCATCACATACCCACGACAACACGAACCCAAAACCCCCCAAAAATGGCCGACTTCGGCGACTACCCGCCCAACTTGACCGTCAAAGACGCCCTCATCGTGCGCCAGGCCCAGGCCCCCGAGCACGCCGTCGTGCCCTACACGGGCGCCGACCTCTTGCGCGCGCGCCTCGGCCCCGCGAACCCCTTCCGCGACGAATCATCTGCCGCCGCAGAGTTGACAACGACGACTTCATCACTCAAACGCAAAAATGTCCTCACGGGACGCGCCGAGGAGACCTTCATCTCGGAACACACCTTCCGCGCCAAGCACCGCGCCGTCGAGAGGGCGGGCGCGGGCGGCCCGCAGCGCGAGGGGATGAGTAACCGGGAGACGAAGGAGGTGCAGAAACGGTTGAGGGGGGGAAGGGAGGGGAAGGGGGACGCGACTGTTGCTGATGGGGAGGGGGCGTATGTTGGTCCCTGGGCGAGGTATAAGAGGGAGAGGTATGAGGTTGTGGAGGTTGAGGAGGGGGAGGAGGAACTTGGGAGTGGGGAGGAGTATTATGAGGATGAGGAGGAGGAGGAAGAGGAGGTGGTGGAGAGTGGGACAGTGGTGCGGGCGCCTGCGCCGTCGCTGGCGAGGAGGAAAGAGGCGGAGGAGTTGGGCGAGGAGACGACTGCTTTTGTTGGGAGCGCCGAGTACGACTATCTGGGGCGGACGTATATGCATGTGCCCCAGGACTTGGATATTTCGCTAGCGAAGGAGGTCGGGAGCGTCACCAACTATATCCCGAAGAAGCTGGTGTATACGTGGCGGCCGCATGGGAAGCCGGTTACCGCGCTGCAGCTGTTTCCGCGGTCGAGTCATCTGGGGTTGTCGGGTGCGGCGGATGGCATGGTCAAGATCTGGGATGTGTACCGCCAGAAGGAGGTGCTGCGGACGTTTGCGGGGCACAACAAGGCGGTTACGGACTTGTCATTTAACAATGACGGGACGAGGTTCCTGTCGGGCGGGTTCGACAGGCGGATCAGGCTGTGGGACACCGAGACGGGCCAGTGTGTGAACCGCTTCAACTGCGGCAAGACGCCGCACGTCATCAAGTTCAACCCCTCGGCGGAGAACGGGCACGAGTTCCTGGCGGGCCTGTCGGACAACAGGATCCTGCAGTACGACAGCCGCGCGGGCAACGAGACGGTGCAGGAGTACGACCACCACTTGGGCGCCATCAACACCATCGAGTTCATCGACGAGAACCGCCGGTTCATGTCGACGTCGGACGACCGGTCGCTCAGGGTGTGGGAGTACGGCATTCCCGTCGAGATCAAAACCATCAGGTATGCATGCGTTCCCCCTTCTATACGAACTTCCCTTACTGACCCTCCAGCGAACCCGACATGTTCGCCCTCACAAAATCCGCGCAGCACCCCAGCGGCAAGTACGTCCTCTACCAGTGCAGCGACAACTCCATCGTCGCCTACTCGGCCGGGTCCGACAAGTTCCGGCAGCACCGCAAGAAGGCGTGGCGCGGCCACAACACGGCCGGCAGCGCCATCGGGCTCACCTGCAGCCCCGACGGCCAGTTCGTCGTCTCGGGCGATACTGGGGGTAGCGTCTGCTTCTGGGACTTCAAGACGTGCAAGATGTACGGCAAGCTCACGGCCGACAGCGCGGGCGGCTCCGTCAACTGCGTCGCCTGGTCCGAGCAGGAGACCAGCAAGGTGTTTACGGCGGGGGCGAAGGGCGAGATCAAGCTGTGGGATTAGGCGGGTGGATGAATTGCGGCGTTGGGTGGTGTATGTATGTATGGATAGGACTGGTACGATCGTGGTTGGTTGACATTTTACAGCATGGTTTGGCACAAGTGCCGATGGTGGAAGATATCCCTGCCACAGCAGCTGAAGAACGAAGCTCTATTACCTCCACCCCATCTTTCTCTACCGCTGAACCCCCTCCGTCTCGCCAATCCTAAAGATGTACTTCACCCCACTAGCCTTCCCATCCATGAGGTTCTTCAGCGCCGTCTGGACGCCCCCCAACCCCCCGGGCACCACCTCCGCCCTCTGCGGCTTCAACCACCCCTCCTGCAGCCCCCGCGCAAAATACCGATAGTATACATACCCAAAGTCCTTGGCCTCGGTATGCACGTCCCCAACAAGCGTGATACTCTTCTCCACCCCCTCGGGCAACCCCTCCTTCTCCCCGCCCAGCACGAACGTCACCTTCCCCTTCACCTTCCCGTCGTTATCCCTCTCCCCCACCCGCCGGAACACCTCGCCAATATTCGCGATGCTGCTCCCCTCCGCCACGGCGTCCAGCACGTAGCCCACCGGCGGCAGCCCCTGCCCCTTGAGCGCGTCGACAAGCCCCGAGATGACGGCCTCGTCGCCCTGCCGGTAGTCGATCACCGTGTCGCCCTTGGCGGGGTCCAGGAAGCCGGCGACGTAGTCGCGCGCGCGGCCGGCGACGCACAACAGTGGGTGGATGTTGCTGCGCTGGGCGAGCTGGATGGCGTAGATGCCTACGGCGGAGGCGGCGCCGTAGATTATTAGGGGGGTTGGGGGGGAGGGGGTTGTGGTGGGGGTGGGGGACCAGGGCTGGGGGAGGCCGAGGCGGAGGTAGAGGGCTACTGCTGCGGTCATTGCGGCGAGGGGGATGGTGGCGGCTTCTGTTTATGCAGTTAGTTAATCAACTCACCCGCCGTTGTGTTGGGATAAGGGAATGGCGGGGGGTGGGATGGGGTTAAAGAGAGGGGGGACAAACCCTCAAAGGTGGTTGAATCGGGGATGTGGAAGGTCGTGTGCTGCCATGCCAGGGCGTACTCGGCGTAGCTGCCGGCTGGCGTGCGCATCTCGTGGAAGGCGGCGACCCGGTCGCCGGGCTTGAACTCAAAGACGTTGGACCCCACCTTCTCGACGATGCCGGCGATGTCGTCGCCTGAGTTGGTCGCGCCGCCAAAGATGTTGGGGACCTTCCAGTCCTTGGGGTTGGAGCCCGAGACGATCACTTTGATGAGGACTTGGTTTTCGTTGGGGGTCGGGATGGGGGAGTCGACGATTTGGACTTGGGGTCCTGGCGGGTGTTAGGAGAGGACAGTTGGTAGTGAAAAGGGGAGGGGGTTGGGTAAGGTACCTTTGCTCACGAGGGCTTCCTTCATGGTGTTGGCGGTGTGTTGCTGTGTTCAGCAATGACAGTTGTTTGGTTGGTAAAATCTCGTGAACGGATGAGTGAGAGGAGATAATGCCTCAAAGCTTCATCCACACTGGGGGGCTTTGAATCAAGCCTGGTGGGTATCCCAGATCTTCACCCCATCCATCCATGACGCCATCCCCTGCCAAGTCTCCAAACTACCACCAGCCACCTATCACATCTCCAAGTACTACGCTCCGCGCGGGAACCAACAAAGAAGGTCCAACCGGAACATCCAGAACCGATCAGCGTTCCATCCACTGGTCCGGTGCTTGTATGATCTCTACCGAATTCCGGGATGTCCACCCCAAACATGTGTCGTCCCCGTATTAACGTGGTATCAATCGTCGGCGTTTCATGTGCATGCATTAGTGCCGGGAGATAGACTCCGAACGTGGGCGATCAGTTGAGCCGCTCGGGAGCTACATTTGGACTCCATCGAGACAGGCTGGGAATGAGCCAAACTTCAACGGTATGTTGTCGCTATTTTTTCGGTCTGCTGCTGAAAGATCAAAAGAAACATCAGAGAACTTGTAAAGGACAAGGGCAAGGTGAAAGCGTTGGCAGTTATCAAAATAGAAGGCATACGCATATCCCCGAATCAACTCCATTGTACACTATCTCATCCTTGAATAAGCTAGCAATAACTCCTCGCCATTAACTCCAAAGTAGACAACCCTAGAAAGGAACACATCACAGCCCCCATCTTCGTCACCACCACCCACCCTCCTTTCCTTCAACACCCCTCCCCCTTCCCATCACTAAGACAGCCCCTTAGAAACCCAACAGCCCGTTCCACGCCTGAGCGGTGCTAGCGTCGCGGGTGCCCAGGGCCTGGATCTGGGCCTGGGCGTCCTCGCACAGGTCCTTGGCGGCCTGGTTGGCGTCGCAGATGTTGGTCAGCTCGTCGCAGATGCGGTTGGTGATGATGTTGGGGTTGAGGGCCTCCTGCTGGTTGGCGGCGATGGCGGGGTCGTTGGACTGGAAGGTGAACTCGGTCGCCGGGCGCCCGCCGAGGCCGCCGGTGAACTGGATGGTGGGGTCGCACGAGCCGAAGTCGGTGGCCGCGGCGTTGTTGTTGCCGTTGCCGTTGCCGGCGTTGTTGTTGCCGTTGCCGTTGCCGGCGTTGTTGTTGTTGTTGCCGTTGTTGTTGTTGCCGTTGCCGTTGCCGTTGCCGTTGTTGCCGTTGCCGTTGCCGTTGCCGTG
>MU854461.1:18681-84984 GCA_033296685.1 Parachaetomium inaequale | reverse complement strand
TTCTTTTCGGGGGGGTGAGGGAGGGGAGGGGCATCTTGAGCGGGGTGGGGATGGGGATGGAGGTGAAGAGAAGGATGGGAGAGGGACTGCGGGTGGGCAGGTGGACAGGGTGGTTGTGCTGCGACGCGGCGGGGGGGTTGTGTACCAGAATGAGAGGGGGAGTGGAGGGGAGTGGGTGGGGGAGGCCGGGGCGTTGAGCGCGTTGGAGCGGGAGAGAGGGCGGGGCCTGTCTGACGAGGAGAGACGGCGGGCGGAGGAGGATATGGAGATGCTGAGGCGGCTTGGGGATCCGAAGGTGGACAGAGAGCTCGAGGAGATTGAGCGGCTCATAGCTGGGTTGGGGGTGGATGGGACGGTGTCAGAGACGGTGCCGTTTGATGCCGGGGATTTTGTTACGAGGGGGTTGAGTTCAGAGTTGGATTCCTCTGCCGGCTGATACCTGTATAAAAGGTATCTTGGATGGTTGGACACATATCTGATGCAGAATTATGTTTATTCGGCTCAACACAAGCCATTACTATATGCAATCAGATCCGCTCTACGGTCTATCCAACGTCTATCGACGTATATGCATCGGTCATTTCTCATAATGCTAAAGCATGTACCTGAATTCAGGATTCATATCCTGTTTACAGTTAGCACCCCACAACACGCGATACGGCGAGACAGCGGACTCACCCCCAGATCCATCTTTTCCGATTCGGTCAAGTTCAGATCGTGCACCTGCTTGCTCCGCTTCTTGTTCTCCCAGGTGATGGCCGCGGCATACAGGATGCTCGCCACGATGCTGAGGCAGATGAACGAGACGCAGATGGCATAGCCCTTGGTGAAGAACGGCCCGTCGCTCTTGACGAACGAGTAGGTCGAGATGATGCCGCCGATGTTGCCAAAGCCTGTCCTGTCAGCATTCACCCAACCCATAAGAAAGCCTCCCATAAGGAAGGCCCCGGCCCATGGAAAGGCAACTCACCAATCTGCCAAGCACTCCCAATCGCGCGCCTGTGATGCCCGGCCAGGTTCATGTTGAACCAGCACACAATGACCGGCATGGCCGCGTACGTGCCCATACAAGTCAAAAACAGCGCGGCGTACTGCACCTGCAGGTTGTCATGAACATTAATCAGGATCGCAAAGCCCGCGATGGCAATCGAAATCGACCCAATGACAAACAGGAACCGGTGCTTGGCCCAGTCCGAGAAGACGGCGACGACCATGGAGAAGCCAAACGACACGACCCAGGGGGGGACGGAGCGCAGCTGGGTCGTGATGGCGTCGTACTTGTAGCTCTGGATGATGGTGGGCGCGAAGTAGGCGTACGAGTAGGCCGGCACGATCAGGCCAAAGTACATGAAGGCGCCGAGCCAGATCTTGTAGTCGGACATGACGGTCCGCACGTCCCGGAGCGTGATCTTGCGCTCGGCGCCGCTCTCGCCCTGCGAGGCGCGCAGCCGGGCCTTGACGAACTCGCGCTCGTCGTCGCGGAGCCAGGTCTGCGGTCGTCAGTCATCAGTGCATACCTTACGCTACAACACAAAAAAGCATTTACGTACCGCCTGCTCTGGGAACGAGGGAAAGGTAAAGAGGAAGATGACGCCCAAGACCACGGTGAAGCTGCCCTCAATGATAAAGATCCAACGCCAGCCTCGGTAGTCCCGCACGTAGTCCATCTTGCCGATGCCCGAGGCCAACAGCCCGCCGAACGCGCCGGCCAGGGACGTCGACGAGAAGAACAGCGAGAAGCGCTTCTGGGCCTCGTGGCGGCGGTACCACGTCGACAACAAGTAAAAACAGCCGGGGAACATGGCCGACTCGAACAGGCCGAGGAAGAAGCGCGTGGTGAGCAGGCCGCCGTAGCTCCGCACCAACCCTTGAAAAACGGTGACGGCGCCGAAGCCGATGCAGCAGAGGGACAGCCAGACGCGGGGCGAGAAGTGCTTCATCAGGATGTTGGACGGGATCTCGCAGATGATGTAGGGCACGAAGAAGATGGTCAGGGCCGTGTTGTACTCGACGCCGCCCAGGCCCAGCTCGTCCTCGAGCCCGAAGGCGCGGGCGTTGCCGATGTTGACGCGGTCGAGGAAGGCCATGAGGTAGAGGATGGACACGAACGGGATGATGTACATGTCGATCCGGGTCGTGATCTTGCGCTCGGTGGTGTGGGGCGGGCACACGACCTCGCCCGAGGTCGAGGCGGCGTCGTACGGGGGGGGCACATCGTGGCTTGCGCCGTTGGCGGCGGCGTGCCGCTTGACGTCTTCTTCGTCGGATGCTGCGGTGCGTTAGCGTTGGGTGAGGGACGGATACGGTGGACGGGGGAAGGAGATAAGAGGGGCGAGGGGCAAGGGACAGGAGGGTGATATAGAGCACAGTGTAGATGAGGCGACGACAACTCGATGGAGTCTTGAAGATGGGTTGGGGTGAGGGTGGGGAACAGTGCTGCGGTACCCGAAGAGTCGAAGTTGAACATACGGTGTTTGAGTTCAGACATGGCTACTATTCTTGACAGAGCTCAATCCAGCAACTTGCGGGTCACCCTTCCCAGCAGGTATCGAGACGGGATCGGGGCTGGAGAGAGTGTGAAGCGGAAGGGGGAGTGAAGGAGAGAGGAGCGAAGATCGGCATCACGAGTGACACGCCCTGCGGATTTTATGCACCCAGGCATGGTAACGCCCGGCTGGGCTGCGTTGCGCGACAGCTGCTCTGCTGATCGGCGTGGCCTCCACATTCTGGACGCGCTGGGCCGCGATCGGGGGTGTTTGTCAACCACCTTCCGAATTAAGGTTTAGGTACCTGAGACCGGGGACGCCATGTGCGGGACGGATGGAGACGCAGCCTGAGTCATCCCCACTTGTCCACCATTGTCGCTGTGTTTGCCTCTCTTGTTGCGACACGGCGGCGACAGGGCCAACATGACGGGTAGCTTACTGATCCGACGCTGCTGATGACATCGGCTTTTCGGGTGGCTTGCGCCACCGATCGATCAGCTCGGCGGGATGGCCGGGATGGTCAATGGTGGATGCTACGAATACCTCCGCCTTCAAAGTTCAACGATCCCCGGGTTGGTTGCGGCTCGAAGGTATTCATAGCTAGCGGGTGCGTCTCGGTGTCGGCCGCCTGGTCTGACGCTGAACCCGGGCGAGCGGACAGAAAGGCTCCGGGAACGTGGGTTCAGTGGCCAGGATCCGGCGCTGAGACGGCCTCGGTCGTCGGTGCTGATGAACCTTGCCGGGAATTAATTGCCTGCACTCGGCGAAATCGTTGTGCAGATGTGGAATCAGTCGAATTAGCGTCAACCTTCCGGATCGCCGAACTTCGGCATGCAGGGCTCGCAGTTGCCGTCTCCACTGCCGCGGCCTAGTACCACGTACCACGTTCTTTCAAGCTCGAGATTCTCGCTCGAGCAGATGGGGAAAGCGAGTAAGTGAGCGGTGGTACGGATAGCTAAAGGGCGATCCGAGAACAAAACTTCAATAAGCTGCAACTCTGCGCCCTCGGGGCGGCCGGCGAGCAAACGGAGGACATTGTGGAATCGTAAAATCCTTTTGAGTAAAAAAAGAAAGAGGAGAAGAAAAAGAATCCCTTGCCAAACTAACCCGACATCAGGAGGTAACCGCGTCCTGCCTCCTCTAAAACAGGAACTATTCATCACTAACGGCGGGGCAGGCTCCCCCCAGGCCGCGTCTCCGCACCTCCACGAGAACGAATCCTGCATTTCCAGCAGGTTTGCGGGGAAAAGTGGATCATCCAAGAACTCCAACAAAAGCCTCGTGGAGACAGACCTCGGGGCTGAGATGGGGCTCCCCGCACTTCCAGCCCTCCTTTCCCAGACCGATGATGAAACAGGCAGGCAGGCCAAGAACACGGGCAGACACGCACGTTGCTCGTCCCGTCCGTTGGTGTCGATCGGTTTCCGGGGAACGGCTTGCGGCGGTCTTGGGACGGACGCTATCCCGTTCTAGTATGCTGGCAACGTCAACTTACCTGATCCTGGAATTCCGCACATGAAGAGGTGGTCAAGGTTGACAACTGTGAATTCCTGGGTTCTAACGAATAGAGTAGAACCCGGTCTCAAAGTCAGGCGCTATGAATACTTACTACTAAAGTCTAACGAGCTTTGAAGGGGACTGTACATATGCTCCGGACAGCTCGGGGCTAGCAAACAAACTGGAACTCTGCCATCATACCAGGCGGTAATCTTGATTAAGTAAACTGTCAGGCATTTGCAGGTTCCCCGACTGAGCTTGTCATCTCCCATGCCGCCTTGAAACCTCCCAGTGAACAACACGACCCCTTACAGCCGAGGATGGAATACTCACAAAACAAAACAAAACAAACACGCGGTAGGTTAACCCCTCCAAAACGGTACACGACACAAAAGTATATTCATCCATCAAATACCTCCAACAAGAACCTAGACACAACAACAAATGGGGAATCTTTTGATCAATCCTACCTCTCCCTCCCTCCAGTCCGAATCATATGAACAAACAAACAGACAACAACAAAAACAACAAACAACAATAAACAACAAAAAGTCTGGGTATCCGCATCAAGCCGGACGGACGGACAAACATCTGGAGCAACCCGCCCCCACTCTCTTTTTCTCTCTCTCATCTTTCCTCCCAACAAAGCTAGCCTCTCATCTGCTCTTCCAACAAGGCTAGTTGACATGCATGCCATGCCATGTTGAATATCTACTTCTCCTCCTCCTCGGTACTCCAGATCTTCTTCAAGTAAAAGCAAGGGACGTGTCGGAAACAATTCGTAACGGCGTTGAACTCGTTTGGCGGGGTGGACCATTTCTGTATGCGGGACGTTCGTCCTCCAGAGGGGGTTTTATTGCCCCCTTGGGTCCTGAGGCTGCTGAGCCTGAGGCTGCGTGGCCTGCGTGGCCTGCGTGGCAAGCGGAGCCTGGGGAGTCTGCGGCACGACCTGAGGAGTCTGCGTTGGCTGCGTGACCTGGGCGGCTTGCGCGACCTGGGTGGCCTGCATGGCAGGCGGAGCCTGCGGTGCCTGGGTTGGCTGCGTGGCGGGCGGTGCCTGTACTGGCTGCGCCAGCTTCGCTGCCTGTGTTGTATGCGCCGGCTGCGGCACCGGCGGCTTCTCCTCCTCAGCGCGCTTCAGATCGAGGCTCTTCCCGCGCGACGACAGCAAGCTCGACCCGATCGAGACGGTCCGCTCCCCCGCCGGCGGCGACTTGTTCCGCCGCTGCTCGACATTCTCCTTGTGCTCGCGGTACTTGTTCTTGATCCAGTTGGAGAGCTTCTTGGACTCGTCCCTGCCGCCGCCGCCGCTCTCCTTGCTCGACACCTCGACCAGCGGCGCCGACTCCGTGTTGATGGTGGTGCGGTCCGACGTCGTGTCGCCGCCGGCAGACGTGCTCGGCCCGCCGGGCTTCCCGGAGCTGTTGATCGACGTGCCGCTGGCGCCGGCCGTCGCGTTGGACCCGATGGGACGGGGGGACGCAAGCGGCGGGAAGGACGGCGGCGAGGCGTCCTCCTTTCTGCGCGACAGGCGCCACCGGCTCTTCTTCTCCTTCTCGCTGGGCGTGTCCGGGATGGTCGGCTCGACGTGGGCGGTGGCGGGCTCGTCAAACTGGTCGAGATCCGACCCTTCGTTGAACGAGCTGTGGAGCGATGTCGGAGGGGACTTCTTGTGCTTTATCGGCGCCTGGGCACTGCTGGGATGCAGGGTGTCGGCGTGGACATGGCCAGAATGGAGGGTATCGGCGTGGGCGCTGCCGACAGTCGTATCGCCTGGGGGGGCACTGCTTGGTTCGCCATGTCCCACATCAGTGCTGCCGGGATTGGCGTGGCTCGGATCGGCGGGGCTGGGAAGGGCGTGAGTCGGCCGTGATGTCAATTCCGAGGATGCCTCGGCCGGCTGTGTTGCCACAGGCTCCCCAAAGCCTGCGGTCTGGGAAGCCGACGGTATAGCCTCAAGAGGAGTCACCGCCTCGACACTGGGGGAAGCTGCTGTTGTATGGTGCAGCGAGGCCGTCGAACTGTGGGCGCTAGGGTTTGCACTGCCCGGTAACCTCTTTTTCCTCAGCTTGTTCGGCTGGCGCCCGTCGCTCTCGCCCGACGCTATCCTCTGGAACAAGATGGGCAGCTTCCGTTCTTTGGATGGAGTCGTAGGCTCCGGCGTAGGAGGCTCAAGCAACCGCTCATGGCTCCTGGCGCCGGGAATGGTGAGGCCGGGCTGTGAACCGGATGGCGCGGTGGACGCCGAAAGCGACGGTGCTGTCTCGTCCGGAGGAGTAGCAACTTCTTCCACAACGGCCGGTGGAGACACGACGGTGGTCGCCGGTGGCGCAACTGGGGTCATGGGAGCCACATGCGCGTCGTTTCGAGAGGCGAACCTCGCTGACTGCAGAGCCGGCGACTTCTTGGAGGGGAGGGTGTTGCTCCGAGCCAGCCCGCTTGTCGGGGTCGCGACCAATGCCGGGCTGGCAGGGCTGGGGCAACCGTTGGAGTGGAAGGACCGTCTCGAGGCGGTCGACTTGTTTCTTCGGATCGAGCCGTCCTTGGCAACACTCTCAGCCCCAGCGCTGGCAGAGGACGAGGACCGAACGATGCCCGGTTTCGAGTTTGGCGTCGATGGGGGCTTGAGCACCGGGGTGCCCTTCTGCACCTCTTCCACCGTCTTCTCATCTGCTGCCGTGCCTTGCATGCCGATGAGGAAGTGATCCTGGTTCTCGATGAGGAAGATAATAACGGACTGATTCAGCCGATACTCCTCTGGCGCCATAGCGTGGTTGGGGTGGGAGAGCATGCCGGGTTGGAAGATGGCGGCCAGGTTCTGCGACGTCATGCGGTTCTGGTCCGACTTGGCGGCGAACACAGCGAGCAAGTCGAGGATATACAGCAGCAGTTGGCGGTTCAAGGGCGGCAGCTCTGTGATCAGCTGCTGGTATCGGATGATGGCGGCATCCATGTTGAAGTGCTCGACGAACTGGGGCCCCTCGGCGTCGCCAGCCCCCGGCCTTGTTGCCCCGCTCAGTGGTTCCCGGAACTTCTCATAGAGATCCAGAGGGACGACGGGCTCGGGGAGGTCGTTGAGATAACGGCGCAGGACGTTGGCGGCATCGTGAACCGTGTACCCGTCCCAGACTAGCCCCTTGCCGTACCTGTCGGGTGAGTCAAAGATGTTCTTCAGCTCCTTGATCCGCTTCTCGGACCCGTTGAGGCGGAAAATGCCTTCAATCTCGGTCGCTTCGCTGTGCGTCAGCATCATGCACCCGGCGCGACGGACAAGGGGGACATAATATACACACCCCTCTCTTTTAAAAACACGCCGCATTTCGCAACGACGATCGGGACATAACCGTATATATAGCTCTTGCCGTCTTCGTCGACCAGCGAGATGGCGACGTTGGCGTACGTGATGCTCTGGCGGAGGGGAACGCCAAAGATTCCTTGGGGTCGGGGCTCTGCGACAATTAGTTTAGGTCTAGCCGGGAGTGACTTGCGACGCTGTGCACGGGGGGATGATCCCCCAAATCGCCAGACCACGGCACGGAAGAGGGCGCTCAGCTTGGGCGCCCCGGGTGGTCTTGATGTTGTTGGTGGTGGCGGCTGGCTCATGGCTGCACTTGCTTGATGAACCGCGCGCTTCTCCTCCTCATACACGATGTCCCGCAGCAGGGACACGGCGGGCGGGAACTCGTTGAGGTCGCCTGCCACGTCCTCTGCAAAGATGGCTGCCTTCCTTTGGGGCTTTGATCTTGGGAAGAGTATAGTAGACGGGGCGGCTGTACCGTGTGACTCCTGGTGCTTGGACGGGAGCTTGAAGCCCTTCCACCACGACTTCAGATCACGCCTGCTGGGCGGGGACACGGCGGACTGTATCTGGGCAGCAACGGGGGTGCTGGGGGGGTTTGGGACGTTCGCTCGCTGTTGTTGTTGCTGCTGCTGCGACGCAGGATGTTGGGGGGTTGGAGGCTGGACGGCGGACGTCATGGCTGAGACGGCGCAACGGCGCAACGGCGGGCGAGTGCTCGGATGCCACCGCGCTGGGCAGTTCGGTGTGTTTCGGTGGGCGGCGCCAGGTTCAGGGATCTAGGTCAGGTCGAGCTGCTGCATAAACGAATGCGAGAGAGAGAGGAAGTGTGCGCCGGGGAAAAGGCACGTGGGGAGCCCCTGAGAGATATGCGCGCTGGGTGTAGGCGGGCGATGATTGCCGTTGCTGCGACGCGATGCAGTCAGTGCCTGGCCGAGACCCGTTTCTCGGCTGCGGGCGCTGTGGTCGATCGCGGAGTCGGGCGCTGGAATGGGCGGGGACTGGGATGCTCGGGGAACAGTGACAGTGGACAGACAGCGAACGTGAGAGCACCGTCGGGCGACTCGATGGCGCGGGCGCTGGGAGCAGCTGGAGCTGTTTCGTCGGTGTTTTCTGACGAAACCGCGTTCGTGTTTGGCGATTGCAGGTTGGATTAAATGAAGCTTGCCCAGTGTGACGACAGGGAGGAGGGACAGCCGCTCGCTTTTCAAAAGACTGGTGGGACTCTGGGAGACTGAGGCAACTGACAGGGGTGCCCAACGGGCAGCTCCCGGTCTTGTACCGTGTGAGGTATTATTCACACGGACTGGGCAGGTTTACTGTCAACGACGAGTACCAGTAGTCTAGTTACTCGGGACTCTGCTTTACGATAACGGATGCTTGGTGTGAAGCATATTCTTATTGAGTGAAGCCCCTGATGGTTGCAGCTTGTCGAGTGAAGGGGCAAGGAGTTGAGCAGAGGCAGCTGCTATCATTAGTGGCAAGCGCTTAATGCTTCAAGACTCGCACGGTTTTCCCGTTCACAACGTGTGCGCACTGTACAACATTGCGTTACAAGAAGGGCATCGTGCTGTTGAGTCTCAAAGAGACGAACCTATGGCTTCATCCCTGATGCTTTAGATGACCCCTCAGCCCCCGAACCTGATTTGATACCTTCCAGTGCAGATGGACTGGCGATCGGGCAGCTCCCCGCTGAGCATCCTCGGACAGTGTCCCGGGTCCGCAGCTAAGGTCTGGGGATACATTATTGGCCTCGCGTTTCAACCTTGGCCTGCCGACCACAGGGCCCTCTCGAATCTAAATGATCCTCACTGCAGATCATGGCTTCGGTTATGACCTCCAGTCAGAGTCAGGTTATGCTCTCGTTGAGTTCGAGCTTGCCCTGGGAGGGGAAGATTCAAGCTCCACAGCGGGGTATATATTCAATTCAATACCTACATGGACATGTATTCTAAAAAGGTAATTGAGACTGCCGGTAAGAATGGCGCTTCTCCATACCGCAAAGTGTAGCTAAAAAGAGCATTCAGGCTTTCAGCCCACTGCCAACTCACGTCATTGCACGTCGTTTTATCCGTCACTGCAGGTCGTGCAACCTGCTGCGTTTGGTTGGCAAAAAGGAGGCTAAGCCCTGTTGCCGCCTGCAGGCGAGGACCGCATGACCCACAATATTGTAACTAAATTTCTCTAACTTTTATGTACACAGTAAGGTACGTGACATGGATTGACAACCCATTCGAATTCGAAAATAATACGCCTTTTCAAAGGCGTCCAAAGAAGAATGTTAATCTATACTATCTACAAGCAATATGGTTGAAAAAGGCCATCGCCCATGCGGCGTTTCAAGTACCAAGCTCGCAGCGGAAAATAAACCGTCCCCCAAAGTTGAGTTGCTGCCAGCGGCTGCAAGTGCTGCCGAGCACACAAAGACTTCTTAGGCATCCCAGGTCGTCCTTCTGGCTCTCTTTGCCCGCTTACACCCGGTAGCAGCCGGGGAAGACGTGGCAGCGGCATCTGAAGCACTAGTTGTTGTTGTTGTTGTGGGCTGCGCGAGAGCAACAAGCGTGGTAAAGCTCGGAGACGAAGAGACGACAGAAGTAGTTGCAGCAGCAGCAGCCGTCGAGAAAGCGGAACTCGACGCCGCAGCAACCGGCAGGGCCTGGTTCTGGAAGCTCAACAGGCTCTCTTCGTAGTCGCTAGTGCCGTTGTCGGGTTCCGAGTCCTTGGGCGTGCATGCGGGCTGCTTGTCCAGCGGCCCCTTGACGGCTTGGAAGTCCCGCTTGCCGCCCGCCTGGAGCATGTTCTTTGCCGCCTCGGGCACCCAGCCGTTGATGAAGTCCCCGTGCCAGCTGTAGCTCGGCCCGCTGGCGAGCTGCAGGGGCGCCTCGCCCGACCAGCCGTCCGGCAGGGCCTCCGAGGTGTCGAAGCGGACCGAGAAGCGCAGCTGCGGGATCCGGGACATGCCCTCGGGGCAGCGGTTCACCCGGGGGAGGTTGTGGCGGCCCGAGTAGGCTGACTCGAGCGTGTTTGGGTTGACGCAGTCGTGGAAGAGAAGCAGGGACTGCAGGCGGCCGATGTCGCAGCCCGTGGTCGGGAAGGCCGCTACGTCGGCGCCTTCGGCCTTGGCCGGGCCGTACTCGCAGAACCATTGGACGCCGGTGAGCTCATCGACATCGGCCTGCGACTTGGCCGAGGCGCTGCCGGCGACGGTCTTGAAGTCCTCCGGGTAAGGAATCTCGGCGGACTCGATGCCAATGTAGTAGGCCTTGAAGTATCTGGGCTCGATGGGGATCCGTTCGTCTCCCTTTACCGCGAACAGAGTCGGCGTCACTTTACGGAGGGTGGGCGTGTCAGACACGTTCCTAGAGAGGCGAGGGTCTGAACCATACAGTAGACAGAATAGTCATTGGGATTGTCGTTGGTGTGGCAGCCAGCGCGCAACTCCTCGCTCGTAGTCGTGTTCACCGTAACAGCATCGGAACCAAAGAAGCTGTGCATGTGGCTCTTGTACTGGCCGGGCAAGACGATCGGGTCAATGTTCTTGCGCACGAGGGAGGTCCGAATTGACTATCGTGTAGCCATGGACGGCGCTGGCAGCAAGCAGGGTGCCGAGAAGAGCAGCGACTTGGGCCATGATGGGCTGGCGACAAGTGGTGAGGTTGAGAGAAGAAGAAAACGAATGGAATCAGGGAACCGGAACCCTTGAGAAAGCCAAACGGCAAAGAATGAGTGAAACAGAACGAAAGACTGGGTCGCTGGAGGAAACAAATGCTCAGCGAAAAGGAAAACATTCTTCCCTTCTCTTCCACCATTTAACTATAAACCATTCGTATCTCCCAAGAACAATCAACTGACTACCTCCACCATTGAAGTTCGTTGATTGGCAGGCCGCTTGCGCTGAGACGTGCTAGCCGGCCTTTGAAACATACAAAGTCTACGCGCATATTAGAAGGATCAGGCCGCTTAGTTTCCTGGTAGTCCAAGGACGAAGTATACAATCATGGGCATTTATAATTAATTTCATTTTTCCACTTTCAAATCCAAGGCCGGCATATGAATGAAAGTGACGACGCTGACTGGACTCAACCCCCTATTTCAGGGGCCAGTGTCGCCCAGCGCGCTGCGCTGCCTATGTTCTCCAGTCCAATCCCAAATGTCTATCTCCACCGTGTCCAAGCTCCATCGATACAAACCTACATTGATAGGTGACGGTAACATGGAACCTGGAAACAGACATTCTTACCTGGAACAAGCCGCAGTCGAATCATGCCGCGCGGCACAGCAGGGCATCCATCATCATATCATGGCCGGGCACACCCGTCCACTGCCAGGAGGAGTACACAGGTTCCGCAACCCCTTTCGGACATAGCAGTGCCCCTGCAGAGGGCTCATCTCATCCGTACCTGGATGTAAACGCTACACACGCCCCAGGTATCCGAAGCTGGAATTAATCTTGTTCTCGGGTCCTACACCCGCCTTGGCTCGATAGATCTGGAGACAACAAAGATACCTAGCCTTAGATGAGCAATCCGGGGCTTCGAAGGCATCCGAACCGGGCACAACATGTCACTGCATTCACCATAATACAGTAAGCATTACATCATCTCTAACATTACCGGGTTGCTGTGGATGGGGCGGCGGGGAGAAGGTGAGGGTGGGGGAAGCCAAGGTAGAAGGTTTCTTTGTTAACTCGGGGAACAACTTGCAAGACTTATATGTGAGTTACTCTATTCCAAACTTGAAGCAACGCCGACTCCATCACCCCAGCCCATGGCTCGCCGAGTTCTCATCGCCGGGCTCGTTGCCGCTCTCACAGCTGTTGCTGCCGCATGCACCCCTGACACTTCCGGCATTACGACAGGCAAACTCATGAATGAGACCCTCAGCAGTGGCAGAAGCTACCTGCTCTTCGTCCCTAGCTCATACAGCACCCGCTCATCGCCGGCGCCGCTTATCCTGTCCTACCATGGCGGTAACCGGAACGCGTCGCAGCAGGCTGCGCTGGATCTACTCACGTCCACCTTCTTCAACGTGGAATACGTAGTCGCGTATCCGCAGGGCATCAACGTGAGTTCCTCGGGCATTTAGATACCTGCCCGATATTACTACCTTATTTGTTGACTAAACTCGGCCAGGACCGCTGGCAAGGCGTCCCCGGCGTGACGACCAACGACACAGCCTTCACCGCCTCAATCCTCTCGGCCCTCTCATCAAAGCTGTGCCTCGACAGCAGCCGGATCTTCGCCACAGGCAAGAGCGACGGCGCCGGCTTCGTAGGCGACGTGCTGGCGTGCGACGCCGTGCTCTCGCGGCGAGTGGCCGCCGTCGCGCCCGTGTCGGGCGCCTTCTACGCGCCCAACAACACCGACCGCGGCGCCGGGTGCGACCCCTACACGGTGGTCAACGCGTGCAACACTAACAGCCGGGTGGACATCCCCGTGATCGAGTTCCACGGCGGCAACGACACCACGATCCCGTACGGCGGCGGCGTGCGCAGGAGGGCGTGTCTGCCGTACGTGCCGCACTGGGTGCAGATTTGGGCGGGGAGGGACGGGCTGGGGACGGCGAACTCGAGCTATAACCTCACGGCCGACGCGACCGTGTATCAGTTTGGGGCGGGGGCGGAGGGGGGAGTGGTTACGCATGTGTTTGATGGGGGGAGCGTTGGGCATAGTTGGCCGGCGACCATCTGGAATGACGACAATGAGCATAATGGCGATGGGCCGGCGTCGTTTAATGCGTCGAGCGTTATTGTTGAGTTTTTCCAGACGTGGTCATCAAGAGGAAGGAGAGCGTTTTGAATATTCGCATACATGTAGTGAGATGGCCTTTGTGATGGAATGGTTGAGGAACACGCTGAGCACATAATTTCCATGGTACCTACCGAAATAGGATCCAACTTCCCTTAGGCCCATGCAGGTGATCTGTCCGGAAAGGTGGTTGGTCTCTGTTTATCACGGATGCGGCATGACTCATAGCGCCGAGTGGCCCAATCCAGCGCAAGCAGCACCTCAACTCTTGCTCCTTGCCATCAGCTCTTCGTTGTCCCCAACGAAACCACTGTCTTCCGTCATGGACACTCCCGTTAGCGACCAGGCTTTCTGTTCCCCGAGTGGGATCGCAGCTCCGAGTCCCCCTCCCCCTGATATGACGGAAGCCGCGCCACAAGCGGACAACGGGCAGCACCAGGAGGGCAAGAAGCTCGCCACACAGATAGCCAAAAGCACAGAAGTCAACAACACTACCGCGAGCGAGCAAGCCAGCAATGGCCAGACTTCCCGTCCCCCAAGGAACGTGAAGTGGGTCGCGGTGCCTCCTGGTATGACGGAAGAGCTCCGACAGGCGAAGAACAGGCAGTATTGGGAGGATAGGAAACTTGCCGACGAAACAGCGAAAATCACCGAGTTTAACAAGAACATCACCATTAGCGATCAAACGAGTCACAACCAGGCTGTCCGCCCGTCAAGTAGAAGGAAGAAGGTTTCGATGTTTTCCAGCGTGGTAGAAGAAGCCCGATAAACCCGTGACGCGCAACTAGCAATACTAGGAGGAAAGAAACTGATCGCGGCCTTGGCAAAACCGTCCAAAAAGAACAATACATGTCAGTCAACAAACCCCTTTAGATAAGGTAATATAGGCTAATCAACGGACAAGCCCAATCAGCATCTCTCGGATGACTTGGAAAAGAGGAGAGAAAAAAAAGAGAGAGAGAGCGAAGAGCCAGTGAAACCAAGAACCACCCGTGGGTAGGCTGGCCAGAATCGAACCGGGTCTCCGAGCTGAAAGGATGGCCCATAAGACCGGTCTCCCACGTCTTCCTAAGGTACATATGAAACCCGACTGCTTGCTCATCGTGTAACCAACTAATACGTCACTCGCTGGTTCGTTGGTTCTTTTTCCACCTCCAAAACTTTGAAGACCACGGTCTCGACCAAATCCAACTTCAACCACCGAATCGGAAAACATTCTCGAGCAAACAAATTACAGCAACCCAAAAGAGACTTCTCAACTGCCCAGCGTTACATTCGGGTTGCTTGTTTTCAAAGCGGGTTTGGGGCTGTGAAGGACCCCTGTCCCAAGCCACCGCGCTAGCAGCCCAGCGTTGCAGTGTAAGTCAGGACTAAGTTTGCCCGTCTTACAGTTTATTTTGATGCTTCTGGCCCATCAGCATCTATTTACAGCGACAATCAGGGGTCCCTCTCAGCGGCTCCAATTTTCATGCCCTGGAATGCACCGATGCCACACATTGACCTTCCACAACCGTCAGAAACCTCCTAACCTTCTCCATCACCGAGGGACCTTGACCCATGGTCCCCTGGAGCCAAGAGATCGCCAAGTAAGCGGGCGAATTCACCATGCGGCTCCCGGGGAACGGCCGGCGGCGGCTTTGGCGAGACAGGCCTCAGGGCATCTACTTTTAGGACTTGGTCGGCGGAATGCTACACCACCAAGCCATCTTGCCTCGAGCCAAACCTCGGCGATCGTCAAAGCCCGGCCCCGCCGAGATCACCATCACATGGAGCTTGGTGGAGGAAATTATGATGTTGCAGGGAAGCAGGACGGAGTAAGCACTCGCATCGTCGAAGTCATGGACTCCAGCTCTGCGAGTCCGCATTGCTGTCGATTGCTCCGCGACGAGTATAAGAACTCATGAAGACTTCATCATTGTCTGTCTCAGTTTTACCATCACCCTCACCATCATCCTCAGACATTTACCCACGGCAACACTCGCACCAACCGCCACCATGCAGCTCACCAGCCTGGTCCTGACCCTGGCCGCGGCCATCTCGACGGTCGCCGCCTACCCCATCACCGGCGACGACGTCAACTGCCGCAGCGGCCCCGGCACCAGCTACAAGTCGATCAAGACGTACAAGAAGGGTGCCGACGTCAAGCTCAGCTGCCAGACGTACGGCGAGACCATCACGGGCAACTCCATCTGGGACAAGACGTCGGACGGCTGCTACGTGTCCGACTACTACGTCAAGACGGGCTCCAACAGCATGGTGGTCAAGGAGTGCCCCTCCAGCGGTGGCGGCGGCGACGGGTCGGCCTACAACGGAAAGATCAACCGCACCGAGATCATCTCGCGTGGCCGCTACTGGGTCAACAAGCACGTGCCCTACTCGATGAGCAAGACGTACCCGGACCAGCAGGGCCGCAACTACCGCACCGACTGCTCGGGCTTCGTGTCCATGGCCCTGCACGCCAACTCGCCCGGCTACAGCACCGTCAGCCTGCCCGAGATCGCAAAGGCCATCCAGTGGGCCGACCTCAAGCCCGGCGACTTTGTCGGCACCCTGGGCGCCGGCACCGGCGGCGCGGCCGGCCATGTCACCCTCTTCCTCTCGTGGGCCGACAGCGCGCACAAGAACTACAACACCCTCGAGTGCCGCGGCACCTACGGCTGCGTCCAGTACAAGCGCCCCGTCAGCTGGACCAACCACGGCTTCACCGCCAAGCCGTACCGCTACACCCGCGTCATCGACTAAGGGGTGGTTTGACAGGTCTTGTGGGGACGAACTGGATGGTGAATGGTTGAGATTCTTGTATACATGTTGGGCTTCTGTATATTTTCTAAGAAGGGGCTGCCAAGAGGAGAGACCTGGGGCCTACACCTTGCGCTTTGAGGGGTGGTTTTGGGGGGTTGTCTCAGTTTATTGCTAGAATTTGCTAGGTTTAATCGAGATATATGTTGTTTGAAATTGACTCCGTCCCGGCTTCTATCGACCTCGTAGATTTTCACACCGCAGTGGCCAACCCCTATCCAGACACCCCACCACCACCCATCAGCAACCCCCTCTCCCTCCTCTCCCTCAACACCTCAAACCCCCTCAAAATAACCTCCCTCCTCCCACCCCCGGCACGATCCCACTCCAACCTGACCCCCTCACACTCCCCCCTTTTAACATCCTCCTCACTCGCCCAACAAAAGGCACAATGCTCCTCCGGATCCAACCTCACCACCGGCATCCCCCTCTCAACTTGAACCCCCCCATCCACTTCCTCAGAGGTACCAGTACCACCACCGTCACCAGAAGCATCCTCCACCCCGCCACCATCAACACCTCCCACCGTAACAAGAAAACAAACCATCCTCCACATAGGCCTCACCCGGGGGTCCTCGACCGTTCCATACCTCGGCTCAGGAACCTCCCGCTCGTCCACCAGCGCGTCCACACTGCGCGCGACTAGCCCGCTCTCCTCCCATAACTCGCGCGCGACTGCCTGCAGGACAGTTTCCTCCGGCTCGCAGGTGCCGCCGGGGAATTCCCAGGCTAGGGGGGCGTAGTCTGTGGGCGCGCGCTGGAGGAGGAGGACTCTCTCCGTGTCATGTTCTCTTTTGTCTTCTTTGCCGGAGGTGTCTGGGGGCGAGGGGGAGGGAGACTCGGCGGGGGAGGGGGAGGGCGCAGAGGGGAGGGTGACGACGGCTGAGACGAGGAGGTGGTGGCGGGGGTTGGCGGCGAGCCAGTCCCTGACGGGGGTGTTGAAGGGGGCGAGGGAGGTGTGGAAGTTTAGGGAGGAGGGCATTTTCTCGCTTGCTTGGTTTTCTTCTTGAAGAGGAGAAGTCGAGGGGGTTGAAAGATTGGGGGAGGTCTCAGAGTTGGGTTTGGTGGTGGGTAGACTGAATGTAAACTGGAAGTGAAGAGATCCAACATTTGATCAAGGTTGGTGTGCCTCGAAGCTTATGCAAGCCGGTTGAGTCATTGTCGAGTGGTCCAATGGCCGTTCGCTTACCCCGTGGCCATCGGCTGACGCTGCTAGTGGTCCAACTTCATTCATCGGTCTCCTCCCAAGAGAAGTCCTACTAGTAAGCTGTGCCATCATTTTGACCTGAATATATACACATCACAAAATGGACGTATCCGGAAGCAGGGCATCCCGCCACTTCATAGCCGAGTGCGTATTCGCCCACTCCAGCAGCGCGTCGTAGTCGACGCACTCGTGCTCGGAGCCCTCGCCCGGGCCGGCCTCGGTCTTGCCCTCGAGCGTCGTGTCGGCCGAGCACATGATGCCTTGGCGGAGGTAGTTGAAGCAGTGCGCCGTGTGGTGGGCCACCTTCTCGGTCAGGTTGGCGCCCGCGTACCCCTGCTGGTAGTGCTCGGCCAGGTACGAGAGGCAGTGCAGCTGGTGGAAGACGGTCATCATGTACCCGGGCCCGTCGTTGTACCGGTCGAGTGCGACCGTGTACGGCTCCGGCAAGTCATAGCCGCTGGGGTCGTCGACGACGACGTAGCCTCGGCTGCCTGGAGAAATGTCTGTTAGCGGCTGTTCTTTGTAGACAGAAATGTCGCTGTGTGAGTAGGTACCTGAGCTCAGCTCGATCCAGTTGTGGAGAGTGTGGAGGGTCTGCGTCTCGTTGAACCACATATCGCCGCGGACATATTTGGGATTGTCCTGGAACGTGTAGATCTTTCGTGGCACTGACAGCACGGTCAGCAGCTGCAGCAGAAACGCAGGACTCCTGGCCAACCTACACCGAGGCACCGGTGTCCGCCGCAGAGTCTCGCGGCCGACGACCATGGGCTTGGCGACGAGCAGATAGACTATTGTGGCGGCCATGGCAATTTCCAAGAGCACCCTCAGATACCATGCCACGCCCCGTTTCCGGGAATCCCCCCCATGCCGTTGAGCTTCTGATGAGAAGTCGGCTGTGACATCTTCGCTAGATCCGGACTTTGGGAGAAACGTTTGTTCCTCCTCGACCGCCTCGCGTTTCCTCGAGTCCATGTCGGCAGGAAGACGTAGTCTGTGTTCGTACTGCCGAACCAAGCCTCCAGTCGTCTGCGCGGTTGCCGGGCTGGTATCGACTAACACGTCTCCTGGATGCTGAAGTTGGGTATATGTCGTCGTCTGACCGGACAGCGGATAGTTTGCCTGGGTTGCGAAGCGAGTGCCCAAGTCATCGCTGGGCCAAGAAGCCCTCCAGTGAAGAAGGAAGAAGTTGAAGCCTCGGGGGTTCGGAGCAAGGCCACGCCACCAAGTCCTCATTTAGCCGGTTACACATATCGATGATCTGGGGGTGGTTACATCGGCCCGGCAGGTCGATGCCGCCCCCGCAAAGAGGGTTAGCGCCTGGAGATCCTGTGCTTCCGTCGGGACTCGGGAGCGGCTAATTCGTGGTTGGTTGGAAGATCAGGAACACCGGGTACCTCATCATCAACAGCCCAGCCGAAGTGAGTCTCGACTCTCCCGCCCGGGTTTCCACCTCGCTGTTGTTCCGACTGCAGGAGAATGGCTCTCCAAGACCTATCCCTCGACAAGGCAAGCCTACATGGTAACTTTTATCAGTCAGGAAGGTCTGCTTATTTACCAAATGCCTCTAATCCGTCGCAGCGTGCTGCCGACATGCTCCAGCAACAAAGCCCTCTGCGCATCGCCGTCTTCATGCGAAAGAAATCACCCCTCTATTCCCTCGGGAACGACGAAGTGCTTGCCAGAGCATGCAGCACCCTCGGCATCGACCCGGTCGCGAGCCGCGCCAGGCTCATGACCATCTACAAATGGGACCGCTTAACCCATCTTCGTCTTCACCGTGTGGTATGACGACTACGACTGGGCCACGGCACACCACCAGGCCAACCTTCCCGTTGTTCTTGTTGATTATGGGAAGAGACTGTCCTGTGTCAAGGCGTGCAGCCAAGAGTTCTGCGACGAGGTCAACCACTTCGTCGCGCGCCAGCACGAACTCCACGGCTGGGATGCGAAGCCGCCCTATCTGCAGGACCACACGCTCCCGGGCGTAGTGCCAACCTACCCGAATCCCCGCTGTGCCAAACTCGTAGGGCCGGACGGCATTGCGCGCCGTCAAGTGAAGACGCCGCCGCCGGGATCGACGTGCGCATACCCGTCCTAGGGTTAGTCGATCCTGCAGAGTCTCTCCAGACGTCAACTAACGAGGCCGCGCCCTTTGCCTGCCATGTCCGCTCACCCCGGCCCAGCGTAAAGCGGCCGGAGCCTGGACGGAACCGACGGCGTAGCGGCGAGCAACATCAACATAAGGTACCCGAGTCTGTAGGGCACAAGGTGCCTACCTACAGGCAGCTTTCAGCAACGCGCCAACACAGCCCGGAAAGCTCCCAATTGCCTGCGACACATGGCGTGCGCGCTCTGGCTGGTAAGAGTAAGAGCTGAACTCGAGGCATGTTCCCGGGGGAGGAGAGTTGAGAGCGATTTGTCCGGCAGCGCTGAATCGCACGGACTGAAGCTCCATGTCTAAATCAGAAATGGGGACTTTGTGGAAACGTGCGGGCGGAGGGGAAACTGCGTGACAGAAATAAATACTGAGGCACGTTCAATTCTGCATTGTTTCTCTGTGCAAGAAGCCGCAAACTCTTGGATGCAGGGTCCGACGACTTGACAGACGTTGAACGATGAATGAACTGTGTGCGTGAAAGGATGTGGGACGAAGCTGAATGCCAAGCAGTTCGGCCAAGCGTCGGTCTAGCGCACGGACCAGACGACGTCGGGCCAAGGAAGAGGTGAATTTTGTTATCGCGATAGCTGCAAGCATCATCATCATCGACCGAACCGTCCCGTCGAACAGCCATCGCGAATCCCTTTGCCAACGAAGACCCCAACATCACCACCGACCGACCACCCACACTCTCCACAACAAACCAGAACAATGGACGCTGGGTACGACGCCCGTGGCATTAAACCTCACCCAACAACAAACACCCAAGCAATGCTAACAACACCTGCCAGCCTCACACAAGCCGAGCAGCGCGAGCTCGAGACCCGCCTGCAAAAGCGCCAAGTCAAGGAGTTTATGAACGTACGTTCTTTTCCCTCCCTCTACCAACCCCCTTCCCCCCGGCCGCCCATCCATCCCATATACAACACAACCCAATAGGCACTAACCAAGACACTGGTCACCAGGTCTTCGGCAACCTCGTCGACAACTGCTTCAACGCCTGCGTCGACGACTTCACGTCCAAGGCCCTCTCGGGCCGCGAGTCGGGTTGCATCAGCCGGTGCGTGACCAAGAGCATGACGACGCAGACGCGCCTGGGCGAGCGCTTCGCCGAGCTCAACGCCGCCATGACCACCGAGATGCAGTCGCGGCGGTAAACCAATCTACACCCACCAGACAGGGACGTGGATAGGAAGAACAATGAACGGATAGGTGGGGGGTGTGACACTGGATGGATGGATGGGTGGATGGATGGGGTGTTCTCTCTCTCCACTCAAGAATAGGCCGAGTATCCTCCCACAGGATACGCGTAAGGTTGACGTTGTAACATTATCGCGATGCATGGCGACGCGGGAAGTCGAGTGGGATGGGGTTATGGATAGACGGGCTGGCGGATGCAGTCTTGTAACACTATTGGAGTTTGCCGACCTTGACTCTGGGTGTTTCTGCAGCTTTCAGATGACGACTGGCAGGCGTGAACACACATACACTTTCTAAATCAAGCCACACAGGGTCAGTCCTGGGCAGTGACATATCCAGGGCACATCAAAACAGCAGTAAGCTCCTTTTGGTCGGTCGCCCAATAACAAAATAAAAAAAAACCCACACCACTAACCACACACATCTACCTGACTGACCCCCTACTACTCCCCCTCCTCCCCCAAAACATCCCTAACCCCCTCCAACAACCCAACCGCCCTCTCCTCCAACAAATTCTCACACCCACTCCCCTCGGTCCCCTTCACCCCCCGCCACTCCACCTCCCTCGCCCCAAGCGGCAGCAACCTCTCCCTCAACACCTTCCGACTCGCCAACCAAAACTCGACATTCTCCAGCACCGCCGCCGCATCCCACTCCACCTCGGGTATATCCCTGCTATTGCCCGCCCTCAGGGCGCCCAGCACCCGCGTCAGCAGCGCGAGCGAGTGCACCTCGGACACGGCGACGAGCGCGACGAAGAAGTGCGGCGCGTCTTGCGCGGTGGCGGTGGTGGTGCGGCTCAGGCCGGGGGCCTCGAGGCGGTCGACCGAGGAGCGGAGCAGGTTCGGGAACTGGTTCAGCACGAAGGCGACTTCGGGGGCGATGGTTGCGCCCAGGGCGCCCAGGATGTTGAGCAACAGGGGCAGGACGCCCTTGGCCCAGATGGCGTAGCAGCGGGCTGCGCCGGCGTTGTCGGTGAAGGGGGAGACGTTGGCGCGGCGCATGAAGCCGGAGAGGTTGGCCGAGGTCAGGTGCCCTAACAAACCGTCGCAGGCGAGCTGTTCGGCGAGGGCGGGGAGCGCGGAGAGCTCCAGGAGGAGGAGGAGGGCCAGCTCGCCGTAGATGGGATCGCCTTTTTCGGCGAGGCGGTCGGACCACGAGAAGAGCGAGGTGGCGACCTGCAGGATGTCGTGCGACGACATGATGTTGAGGACTTGCAGCTGGCACTGCTCGATCCCGGGCACGCTGAGGCAGGCTTGCAGGATGGCGGTGATGAGCGCGAGGTCCTCGGGCGTGGTGGCTGCGTCGGGCTCGTGGACGAGGGCCGCGAGGTTGCGGAAGGAGCGCGCGACGACGCGGTCGAGCGTCGTGAGGACGACCTGGGTGACGGCGACGGGGCTCTCGGCGCTGGGCTTTTGAGGGGCCGTGTTGTTGGAGTGCTTTGTCCCGCGGAGGACGACAAAGAGGATCTTGAGGAGGGTGCGGAAGTAGGGGATCTGGGCTTTGCTCCAGGGGTTTTCGACGCCGTTGATGGTGGTCGAGACGAGCGAGAGGAGCTGGCTGATGTCCTTGGGCAGGAGCGAGCAGTCTGCGAGGCGCTGCAGCAATGTCAAGGTCAGATTTGCCCGTGAGTGGGCGAGCACCACGAAAATGTTCTCTGGCGGCTGCGGTCGTTGGTTCGACTCGAGGCATTGCTCGGCAACCTGCAGCATCTGTCTCGCGACGGTTTGGTGCTTCGGCAGCAGGCAAATGCTCAGCTCCAAGAGCAGATACTCCCATGCGTGAAACAGCGCCTAGGATAGTTAGCAACAGCCTCGCTGCAGAATTGAGATCAACTTACAACTTCAGCCTCCACGAGAGACAAGTTCAAATTGGCTGCCTCCATCTCCCGCTTGAAGCCGTTGTGCCGTGACCCGGCCCAGCCAGCATCATAGCTGAGCATGGATTCCGCAACATCCAACGCGTAGTAGTACTGGGACCCCAGGTCCCGCGGAACCACCAGAGTCCTCTTGAAGTCGTCGATCGAACACCCCGGATACCGCTTCGCAAAGTTCCTCGCAAAGTTGGCATGCAACGACGAGTTGTAGTCCGACACGGCGACGCCGTCCCGGAGGAAGTAGTCCAAATCATTCACCACCTCGGCGGCAAAGCCCTGCTCCTGACGCATCTGACGCAGGTGGTACAGCTGCATGGCGAACGTCTCGGCAATGTAGGCTGCTATCCTCGCCTGGTAGCACGCCTCTGCCGGGTCTGCCTTGGACACCACCGCGGGAGCCCTGAGGTCGCGGACATAGGCTCGGAGTTCCTGCAGAAACGCTCTATCCCTCTGCATAGCGAAGATGGTCCATGGCCAGTAGTTTTGCGCTGATGTGAAAAAGTCGAGAATGGCGAGGCTTTCCTGGCTCGAGACGTTTTTGATGGAACGCAGCTTTTCCAATGCCGTCGACAGCACTGAGCCTGCGGTGAGCTGTGAAATCTTGGCCTCGCCCTTAAGAGCCTCCCGCGGCGTCTTGCCCGTGAGCAAGCAGTTGGCCATCCATTGCTGCCGGTTCCGCAAGATGGTCGAGAAGAATTTCCAGGTGCTCGCCACTTCGGGTATTCTGTCGAACGGTTTGTCCAGCTGCGCCGCAATCTGGATGAAGGACCGGGATACTTGCGGGCCTAGGTAGCCCAGAAGAGATGGGGGCTCGCCGCTGCTCTTACCGGCGCTCTCCACGAGCGCGCTCAGGAGAGAGATGGCTGGCATCCTGAAGGAATGCCTGAAGGCCGGGAGCCGAGCAACAATGCACGCCGACTTGAACAGGAGGGTCTGGATACCAGCTGATGCTTGATTCAGATAGTCAGCAACCCGTAGGAGAGCGGTAGCGAAAGCCAAAACCGTCGTCAGTCTGTCCGACACGATCCGAGCGCGCCGCTGGTAGAGAGTCGAGTCGGGAATTTGAAAGGCAGCCAGCAAAGTTGCCAGAAGAGGTTGGAAGCGCAGCGAGCTCGACGAGGTGGAAAGGAAGCTCTCGACGATGTACCCGGCCGCAGGAGCGAGGGGCCCTGTCAAGCTCTTTGGCGCGTCGGTTGACCCGACGCTATGGGTGTGGGACACCAGTTTGTGCATGATGCCCACCACGTCCCGG
Organism: Parachaetomium inaequale; assembly: GCA_033296685.1. NCBI lineage: Eukaryota > Fungi > Ascomycota > Sordariomycetes > Sordariales > Chaetomiaceae > Parachaetomium > Parachaetomium inaequale. The sequence goes on along the minus strand of MU854461.1, from coordinate 61,461 downwards.
ACCAGGACGCTGCGGTCGACCTCGGAGGGGAACCTCCAAGTGGCGGAATTCTCAAAGACGTCGATACTTGTCTGGGCAATCGAGAGAGATACCCGGGACACGATCTTGTCGGAAGCCCCGATCCACGGGTTCTCCTCCCCCTTGGCGCGGCTGTTGACGCTGACCCCTGACCTCCTTTGCACGGCGCTCGTCATGGCGCTCTCCACGAGGCTGTCGAACAGCTTCACGGCAGACAGAAGCAAGTCGTACCTCTCGGCGAACATGTCGAGGTTGGCTGTGATTCTCGAGAGGCGCCCGGATCGGGTGTCGCTGTTGATGAGCGCACACCGTGCCATGTACGCCCAGACCCGACCAGGGCACACCGGGAGCGCCGCATACAGGAACTGAAGGCACGATGACAGGGCGGCGATCTTGGGGCCATCCAGATCCGCGAGCTCCTCCTCAACCAGACTGTCGAGTGTGTCGCAGATGATGCTGATGATGTCCTTGCCCTGAGGCAGCAAGCGGCTGGCCTCGGCCAAGATCCTCAAGCCCCTGTCGGAGTCTGTCCTCGAGGACTTGAGCGTCTCAGCGCGCAGCACCGTCGCCAACAGCGATATTCCCTCAATAAGCTCATCCACCGTCAGATACCCCAGCCCGCTGTCGTAGGCGCCTGCCATGAGATTCACCTCGAGACGCTTTCCGAAGAGAGCCAGGGTGGAGTGTTCGAATTCCAGCTTCGCAACCCTCCCAACGTCGGTGACGAAACGACCATATGTCCCGCGGGGGATTGTGCACTTCTCTTCGGGCGAGACCCGCCTGTTGGACTTTGAGGTTGCGTCGAAGAGATCGATGTCGCTGGTCAGGCGGAATGAGTTTGTGTTCTCCTCCTCGAATACCAGCTCGTACGACCTGTCCCACCGCGGGTCCCAGATGACGGTCAGGCTAGGGGTTTTGATGAGCAATGTGGTGATTAGTTCCGAATTCTCCTTGTCCGACACCAGGGCAGCTGACAAGATGCGGCAGATGGCAGAAAAGGGGAGGAATTCGTAAGGAAAGCGGCTCTGTGCCTGAGAGGCGTATTGCACCTGAAGCGTATCGTCTTGCAGCATGCGACTGTAGAGGTCGAGGGCAGACTTCTCGTTGGACGGGACCTCCGCAGAGATGTCCCAATACTGGCTGCCGCCTGAGAGGACGGAGAGTAGGGACGAGACTGGTTCCGACTGGTAGCCCACGTAATGGGCACTCCGTTTTAGGAGGTCCTGGAAGGCTAAGCGGGCGCGGGCGCCCAGAACCGGCCGGAATGCAGCTCTCTGGCCGCTCCCCAAGCAGACGGCCATCTCAGCCATCAGGTCGTATACTTGGCCCCGGGCGGTGGCCACCATGGCCATGTTTTCGGCTGGCTCAATGTTTCGTTCCAGCTGCTGCGAGGCGAGGAAGACGTCGTACGGGGACGCCTCGATCGAGACAATGCTCCCAGCCGAGTTCCTCCGCTGACGCCCAGACGGCTCATATTCCAGCTCAAAGCCGGCCTGTGCCCGCTGGTTTTGTAGTAGGTCACGCCGCTCGGCTCGCTCCTGGTAGCCGATATGCATTTGGTGCAGAATGAGGGACCAGGCGAATACGACAGGGGTTGTCGTCATCAGACCGGCGTTGGCGGCGGCGGCGATGGTGGTGTGTATCTGGGTGAGGGCATCGGACGAAGCTAGGTAGGGCTCCTCGTCCTCCAGCAGGTCGACGTCCTGGTCCAGGTATAAAAGCGTCCGGTCGACGTTGAGCAGCTTCAACGAGATGGCGGCAACCAGGCTGTGCAGCGGCATCAGCAGCTCGGCAACGAGCTCATGGGCGCCGGCAACTGGTTCGAAGAACTCGCATGCGTCCATGAGGGCAAACCACTGGGTTACAATCTCGGGCGTTGCAAAATGCGAGGCCTTGAGATCCAAGATCTGAAAGGTCAACGACATGGCATGCACAGCCTCGGTGAGTGTTGTCCTGACCCAGTCGACCTCCAGCTGGTCTGTCAGCATCTGCCTGTCGAGGGACTCCGGGACCGTCTCGATCCGGCCGAGGCAGTCATCGAGGGTGCGGATGTATGTCGGCGCGAGGGTGTCGAGACGGGACGTGTCGGGCTTCGGGGCATTCACATCGAAACCAAACGCCCCCTGCAAGACGGCATCACGCAAGGCATCGAGTTCCGAGCCGGTCCCTGGCGAGCGCGAGTGTAGGAGAAAGGCGAGTAGGGCATCGACGGCGGCCAGGAAAGACCGCCGCTCGGAGAGGTAGGTGGCCAGTAGGCGCTGGCGACGGCTGTTCTCGCTCTCGAAGTCGGCCCAGTTCGACTCGGCATCGGCGACTGTTGTCACGTTCAGCAACGCCAGGATAGCCGAGGCCTGCGCATCCCCAACACCGGCGGCTTCTTGAATGTTGGCAACATCTTGTGTGGAGAGCGGCCCGGTGAGGTGGCTGTGGGCGCGCGACTGGTATTCGACAAGCACAACACGGAGGGCGGCGACCTCGTTGACGTTGGCGTTCTTGCTCAGCCACCGTGCGTCGCCCTTGATGGTGTCGAGGTTGAAGGGGTCGTTTGGCGAGGGCACGACGTTGATGGCGCCCGTCTTGGTCTCGAAGTCGAGCTTGGTCTGGTTCGTGGGCGGCGCGAAGGTCCTCGCGGGCTCCCTAAGCAACTGGTGGACGAAGCCGTCGCGGAGGAAGGCCGACACGGCGGCGCTCGTGAGTCGGTCGCATGCCAGGTCTTCGAGGGCGGCTGCGACGAGTCGCCAGGAGCTAGACGAGAGAAAACAGCGTCAGAATCTGGGTGGGAGGGGTCCTGCCGGGGCACGGCGCAACACACAGGATTATTTTGTTGCCGCTTAGACACTCCTCCAGCGGCGGGAAATACGTTCTATCGGTTAGGGTAGCCATTGGCGACGGTCTCCATCCGGACCAGGGCCGGCCGGTGCTGGAGTATTCGGTGCGACAACTGGGGCGCCGTGCTGGTGGTGGAAGCGAGTGGTTGTTGCAGACGGGAGCTCAGAGAGACGGAGCTGCATGTGGAATGTCGAAGCTGCAACTGACGCGCTGGGCTCTGCCGACGCGGGTCCGTCCCAACCTGGAAGCTCTCTGCCAGGCGGTTGCCCAGGCGGTCGCCCTGGCCCGTTATTTTTCAGCTAAGACCCACTAAGGCCATGCTTATCGATAAGAGCTGCAAGCTGCATCTGCACCGTCTGCACTGTCTGTCTAGTCCCTGCGGACCTGTGGCGGGCCATTGTCAGCGCCACTTGGACCCTGGATTGGCCTCCGCTGACTCCGCTGACTCTCTGTGCAGCCCCTCCATCAGCTTATCCGATCTCCGTTGCATTGCTGCATTGGTGCGGTACCTGGCGTATTCGGGAATTCGCTGCTTTCATGAAGCGCCGTTCTTACACCCTCCAGGTCGTCCCAAGCGAAGTGACTCACCGAACAGATTTAAGACTGGAGGGCGTCCGGTTTTTGCACAAAAGACAGGAACTGCAGTGTTCAGCTTTGTTCCCTTTGTGCACTCCGCCAAAAATTTAAGCTTTTGGGCTTCGTTCGCCATCTCAACCCCTCCCTCCGAATTCGGTGACAGGAACCGGACAGACAATCAATTTCCTGGCAAACCAACCCCCAACGCCAACCAAAATGCCTGCCGCCCTGGACATCATCGACCATTCACCCCACCATCCCGATCCGTCGCCCCTGGTCCCAACGGCCACCAACCTTGTGCTGATCGACAACTATGACTCCTTCACCTGGAACGTCTACCAGTACCTGGTGCTCGAGGGCGCCAACGTGACCGTGTTCCGCAACGACAAGATCTCGCTCGAGGAACTCATCGCGAAGAAGCCGACCCAGTTGGTCGTCAGCCCGGGGCCCGGGCACCCCAACACCGACTCGGGCATCAGCCGCGATGCCATCAAGCACTTTGCCGGCAAGATCCCCATTTTCGGCGTGTGCATGGGGCAGTAAGTGAGACCGCATTGGCCGAATTGGAATCCCGACTCACCACATGTGCCCAGGCAATGCATCTTTGATGTGTACGGCGGCGACGTGAGCTTCGCCGGTGAGATTCTGCACGGCAAGACATCCCCCCTGAGCCACGACTCCAACGGCGTCTACGCCGGACTGACCCAGGGCCTGCCCGTCACCCGCTACCACTCGCTCGCCGGCACCCACGTCACCCTGCCCGAGTCCCTCGAGGTCACCTCCTGGATCGCCAACGACGACGGCTCCAAGGGTGTCATTATGGGCGTCCGCCACAAGGAGTACACCATCGAGGGCGTGCAGTTCCATCCCGAGAGCATTCTGTCCGCCGAGGGCCGCGTCATGCTCAAGAATTTCCTGCACATGCAGGGCGGGACCTGGGCTGAGAACGAGCGGCTGCAAAAGGCTGCTCAAGAGAGCAAGAATGCCGCGAGCACGCCAAACGGAGACGGAAAGACGGCCGCCCCTCCCAAGAACAACATCCTCCAGAAGATCTACGCTCACCGGAGAGCCGCCGTCGCCGCCCAGAAGGAGATCCCGTCTCAGCGGCCCTCGGACCTGCAGGCCGCCTACGACTTGAACCTCGCCCCGCCCCAGATCTCGCTCGTCGATCGCCTGCGCAACTCGCCCTTCGACGTGGCGCTGGCGGCTGAAATCAAGCGGGGGTCCCCATCCAAGGGCATCTTTGCGCTCGACATCGACGCACCCAGCCAGGCCCGCAAGTACGCGCTTGCCGGCGCCAGCGTCATCTCGGTCCTCACCGAGCCGGAGTGGTTCAAGGGGAGCATCGAGGACCTCCGGGCCGTGCGCCAGGTTCTCAACGGTATGCCAAACCGGCCGGCCGTGCTCCGGAAGGAGTTCATCTTTGAGGAGTACCAGATTCTCGAGGCAAGGCTCGCAGGTGCCGACACGGTGCTGCTGATTGTCAAGATGCTAGAAGGTGACGTCCTGGAACGGCTCTACAAATACTCGCTCTCGCTCGGCATGGAGCCCCTGGTCGAGGTGCAAAACACCGACGAGATGGCCATCGCCATCAAGCTAGGGTCCAAGGTTATCGGCGTCAACAACCGCAACCTCGAGAACTTCGAGGTCGACCTGGGCACAACCGGCCGGCTGCGGAGCATGGTGCCGAAGGACACCTTCCTGTGCGCGCTCAGCGGCATCAACTCGCACCAAGACGTCCTCGACTGCAAGCGGGACGGCGTCAACGGCGTGCTCGTCGGTGAGGCCATCATGCGGGCGCCCGACGCGTCCAAGTTCATCCGGGATCTGTGCGCCGGCCCCGAAGCGCCAGCGCCCCAGTCCGCGACCAACCCCCTGCTGGTCAAGATCTGCGGCACACGAAGCGCCGAGGCCGCCTCGGAAGCTATCAAAGCCGGCGCAGACCTCGTCGGCATGATCCTCGTCCCGGGAACAAAACGGTGTGTCTCCCACGAGACGGCCCTGGCCATCTCCGAGGCCGTCCACAGCAGCAAAAATGCCGCCGCCGCCGCCTCGGGAGCCGTCAGCGTCCCCCAGACAGCCACAGACTTCTTCACCCTCACCGGCGAACTCCTGCGGAAGAAGGGGCCCCTCCTCGTCGGCGTCTTCATGAACCAGCCCCTGGACGAGGTCCTCGAGAAGCAGCGGCTGTACAACCTCGACGTTGTCCAGCTGCACGGCGACGAGCCGCTCGAGTGGGCCAGCCTGATCCCCGTGCCGGTGGTGCGCAAGTTCAAGCCCGGGCAGATCGGGCTGGGGGTGCGCGGGTACCATGCCGTGCCGCTGCTGGACTCGGGCGCGGGGACCGGGAAGCTGCTTGATGTGGAGGCTGTCAAGGGGGCGCTGGAGAGGGATCCACATCTGTCGGTCTTGTTGGCGGGCGGGTTGGAGCCCGAGAATGTGGCCGCGTCGGTGGCGGCGCTGGGGCCGCTTGCCGAGAGGGTGCTGGGCGTGGATGTGAGCAGTGGGGTGGAGGTGGACGGGCAGCAGAGTCTGGAGAGAATCAGGGGGTTTGTGCAGGCTGCGAAGGCGATTCGGTAGTGCCGTGTGCTGGCTAGTGAGGCAGTTGTTGAATGTTGAGTTCAGTTGTTGGTATGTTGGTCTGCTCTGAACACCAAAGGCGGGATTCAAGATTGTCATTGGTGAAATGGACCTCTTATGTGGTGAGCCCCTTCGAGTGTTGCAAACTTCTTGGTGACCATTCAATTCTGTAGGACCATCTTACCTTTCGAAGCTCCTTTCCGGAGGACGCTGGTGTCAGCCACCCTCAGCACAGACTGCACCTTGTGCACTTACACCAGGCTTTTTTCTGCACAGAGTGTCAGGAGTCGGCAGTTGATAATCCCTCTACTCCATCCAAACCAGATTGCCTTCTCCGTGCTTTCAAAAAAGGGCCTTGGACGGAGTGGGTTTGCGGACAGGCAGGAGCAACATTTTCTGTTCCTCCATACCATCAGCCAGCCATCATCTTCCCTCGCCACACTCCTTGACTAGGAGGACATGCCACACGGGTTTCATTCTTACTCACACCATCTACAGAAATAGGCATCCATCATCCATTCTAGTAGTCCATCTCACTTTTCCAAGTTGCCAGCCCATCCCTTCGAGCTTCTCGTCTTCTATTCCCTCCTGGGCCTATCTCTCCAACAGCCTGCCTTCCCACTCCATCTCCAGGACGCACTCTTTCTGATCGGCTGCTCTCACTCGCAGCTTATCCAAGAGGTCTTTCTGCCCAATTTCCTCTCCCCAACCTGTTCCAAAGCAGTATCCGAAGCCAAAAAACGCTGCTTCTCTGGACCTGATCCTACGTCAAACACACTTGCACCTTCAGCAACCTCTACCTACCTCATATCCCCAACCTCATCATCATATCATCCTCATCCGCCCTCCTTCCTCCTCTCTATCTCCATTCTCCCACCCCTAAAAATCAGATTCACACACACACTCAGACAACCAACCCAGCAAGAGCACCAGCACCAGCACCAGCACCAGCAACAATGCGCGCCCGCAAGGAAAAGCCCATCTTCCGCGGCCTGACCATCGCCGCGGCCGGCGACCTCGGCGGCAGCGCCCAGTGGACCGACGCCAATATCTCCCGGTGGGTCGGGCTGCGCGAGGGCAAGTTTGTGCGGGCCATGGGCGAGGATGTTACACATGTCGTGTGCTCGGGGGAGGAGTTCAAGAGGAAGGAGGGGTTTGGTAGGCGTTGACTTTTTCCTTTTCCCTTCTTTTCTTTTCTTTCTTCAAGTTGCTGGGGGGTTTCATGTGAAGCGGGAAGGGCGGAATCTCAAGGACGCTTGTACACGGTTCGAGGTTGGTGGTGATGGTGACTGACTGACAGAGCACAGTCAAGCTGGCGCTCAAGCGCCCCAAGACGTGCCAGATTGTCACGCTCGACTGGCTGGAGGACTCGATGCTCAAGCAGAAGCGGCTGGATGAGGAGCCGTACTCGCACCTGCGGGCGCTGAAGCGGGAGAGGGAGCGCGAGCGGAAGCGGCTGATGGTCATCAAGGGGCTGGAGAAGGCCGTCAAGGAGGTCAATCCGAGTGAGTTTTTCCAAATGTTTTGTCTTGTGGTGAGATGGATCATGGCTGATTGTTTAGATCTCTACCATCTTTATCGCGACCATACCTTCTTTCAGTACGAGGTGGTGATGACGAGGGATGACGAGGGGGCGGGAATTCAGGGGGAGCGATACGTTATGTCGGTGAGTGTGTTTTCAGGTTGTTGTTTTGGCCTTGGAGGATTCATCTCATATTACCCCTTTTGGATTTCGTCAGGGAACTGACCCTTCACCATCAGCCTTTCAACCCTTCGAGTGTAACCCCTTTTGACCCAACAAACCCTACAGTCTGTACCGACAGACCCCCGCTGACCACCCAGATCTTCGAATCCAACAACGCTAAACCGCGCCTCTACTGGTTCATCGCCCGCTTCTTTAAAAAGAAGGGCGACACACTGGCCAAGATCCACCGGCCGAGCCACGCGCCGGGCGTCTTTGCCCGCGAGTTTGACCTGTTCGAGAAGTTCTTCCAGAAAAAGACGGGCGTGCCCTGGGCGCAGCGCCTCGTCAGGGCGGGGACGACGGACAACAGCTGCTTCCAGTACCAGCCGCCGGTGAGTCCTCGGTCTCAAGAAAGAAAGGGAGTTGGGATGACTGACAAGACCTGGAATCAGACGGGCGGAAAGCCAGTTGGTTGGGTTCCGGCGGAATATATCCCGGCCGAGGCTCCCGACGTTGTGATGACTGATGGGGTGGTGAGCACCACCGCCACTACGCAGCCTGCCGTCACGGCCGCAGACACAAACGACAGTGAAACTGCCAACACCACGGCTATCCCCGTCGCGAAACCCTCGCACACCCCTGCTCCCCACCCCCAACCGCAGCCTTTCCTCACCCCAGCCCCCTCGCCCCGAGCTGACCTGGCCATCACGACAGCCACCACGGCAGCCCCATCCCAGGGCCGAGACGAAAACCATAGCTTTGCCGGCTTATCATCAACGGCAGCACCAACCTTCACCTGGCCCACCCCCGGCACGACACCGACCATGATCGACCTGACAAGCACCGACACCCCGGTCTGCGCACTCTGAGTGAACTCGACAGACGACCCTTCACCCGCGACCCACAACGCAACAGTGGATGGATGGACAAAACAAAGCACCGAAACGGTCGACAGACCTCCATCCCACCAAAAAGGAGCGGCCTGAACACTCGAAAGGTTTCAACGTGCTGCTTTTTGTAAAAGCAGATAGACGGATGGGTGGACACACGCTGATTTCCTCGATGATCAAATTCATACCTTTATCAGCGCATCGTTCCATTCATTCACCGCATGGTCAGCTAGACAGGCAGATAGACAGTAGTTTCATGATCATCATCACTATCAATCACATCATAATAGGTGCACGCTGCATTCCAACCCCTGACATCGGCCCTGTCCCCACCCCTGAATATACCGCCCAAAACAAAAAGAGTATACAGTCCCCCCCTTGTCTGTTCGTTAGTGGTTGACCTTGTGGGAAAAGGGGTAGATGAAGATTTTGAGTGAACGACCATCTCTTTAAGGAGGGGAAAAAAGAAATGCGATTTCTCTTTTCCTTCTCCCTGTCCTCTCCTATTACTTCCCCTTTCCTTATTTCCTTCCCTTCCTTCCTCCACTTTCAAAGTCAAGCACAAGTGACATGTCAGATCTCAAGAGTTCCACACAACCCCAAACAACCAAACAACAAGCCTTTCATCCCACCTACACCAGACAAGGTAGGTATGTCCTAAACCCTAAAACCTCAACTTCGGCCCCAAAAAAACAACCACCACCAACACCACCATCAACCCATACACAATCACATACAACCTGAGTCTACCCCACCACCCCTCCCCCTCAGTCACGCGCTGCAGCATCCCCATCTTGCGCGCCACGCCCTCCATGTTCTGGCCCGTCTTGCTCATGCCCTGGCCGGCGCGGTCGACGACGGCCTTGTCCTCGTCGAGCGAGGCGCTGAAGGCGTGCGAGGAGGCTTTCAGCTCCGAGGCGAGCTTGAGGATCGACTCGGAGAGGGCGTCTTGGGCGGCGCGCTGGTGGTCGAGGATTGCTTCTTCGGTGGCGGAGATTGCGGTGGTTGTGGAGGGTGGGTTTTGTTTTTGGGAGGGGTGGGTGCTGAAGAGGGAGGTGGCGGTGGTGGTTGCGCGGGGTGGGGGTTGCGTTGAGGAGGGGGTTGGGTCGGGGTGGCGCGGGCGGAGGGCTTGGGAGGTGGTTGTTGTTGGGGGGGGTGCGGTTGTGGTTGGGGGGTGGGTTGGCTGCGGGGTGGTGTTGTTTTGCGACTCGGGTTGTGATGGAGGGTGTGATGGCGGTTCGAGAGGGCCGGGTATTTGGTCTGATGGCTCGTTCGACTCGTCTGGTGGCATATCGGGCGACCTGATCGAGTCCATGCTCTCGCTCGGCGTGGCTATGATGTCGGCCAGGATGTCCTCCCCGTCGGATGTGTCCTCGTCCACGCCATCGCCGTTATTCCCCGCTGCCGCAAACTCGGCCAGATCGCTCAACCGTTCCGATAGCTGGTCAAGGACCTCCCGTTTCCGCACCAGGTCGGCCTGGGCTTCCTGCCGGCGGGCGTGGATCTTGACGGCCAGGGCTTCCTGCTCGAGCTTCGTGAGGAGTGAGCGTGCGTAGTTGATGTTCTGAATCCAAGTTAGCGTGGCCCAATACACAGTCCATATCAAGACGTACCGCCCGGGCCTTTTCCCGCTCAAACTCGCCCTCCCGCAGGCGTGCCTCGCGCTCGGCGTCGGCGTGCAGAATGGTGCGCTGCAGGCGGCCCAGCAGCAGGGTCAGGTCGGTCAGCGGGTCGGCGCGGCGCGGAATCGGCGTCGCCGTTACGCCTGGTATCAGTCGGGCCATTGCTGCAGCGGATGTTGATTTGGTTGTTCTGGCGATGTGGTTGCGTTTGGGATGTTGTCCGTCCTTGATCCTTGCATGCACTGTGCAGCAATTGACATGTGGCACGAGCTTGTCGCGTGGCTCGCGGCACTGACATCACCGCCAGATAAGAGATGGCCAACCCTAACCCTGCGACAAAGAGAGCACATCCAAAAGATGCCACACGGCATCTGGCATCTGAAATGCCCATCGGTCGCAGACAGAAAGTGTCCAACGAGTCGTTATCAAACCAAGAATTCATCTTCATCGCACAACATGGCATGTTTCATCTCATGCCGTGCTTGGCTAACCAGGGTTAGGGTCGATGTCGTTGAAGATCGCCATCCCAATCGATAAGAAGCTTGGGAGTGCAACACACCGAGAGCCCAGCTCCAAGCCCGAACTTCCCCTATAAAACGGGCAAACGGCCTTGCTCGGGTCCTCAGGAAATGCACGCCTTATCTCGGCTGCCCAAACTGTGCAATATGAGGTCGGCGGCGCTCCGAGCGCTGAGAAACGCGCGCTGCGGCGCTCTTGGCTCGATTCGCACTCTAACCCATCCAAGCTTGAGCTTGAGGTCGAAACCGGGCGTCAGCATTTGGGTGTCGCCATCACGACACTTTTCTGCACCCGCAAATTTGCAGAATGAAACATACGAACTGGGCGATGGAATCGACGGAGAACGGAAGTGGTCAACGCCCCTGGCCAAGCAATTGGGCGAGGCCATCGAGGTGAGTCCACTGTCTATCTCTATCGACTGCACCACTGACATTACCAGGCAACCGGCCCCGTGCCACTGGCCAGCTTCATGCGCATGTGCCTGACTGCTGACATCGGCGGCTACTACACCGGCGCACTCGAGGAGGGCCGCGACCAGTTCGGGCTCAAGGGCGACTTCGTGACGTCGCCCGAGATCTCCCAGGTCTTTGGCGAGCTCTGCGGCATCTGGTTCGTCGCCGAGTGGATGGCCCAGGGCCGCAGGAGCCAGGGCGTCGAGCTGATCGAGGTCGGGCCCGGCCGCGGCACGCTGATGGACGACATGCTGCGGGTAGGTCGCCGAGCTTGAGATCACCCTGAGCATGGCTAAGCTGCTGCAGACCATCCAGAGATTCCCCGCCATGGCCAACAGCATCGACGCCATCTACATGGTTGAGGCTAGTCCCGAGCTGAGGGTAGCACAAAAGAACCTCCTCTGCGGCGAGGACGCCCCCATGACCGAGTCCAAGGTCGGCTACCACAGCGTGTGCAAGTACAACGCCCTGCCCATCGTCTGGACCGAGACCATCAAGTCGATCCCCATCGGTAAGTCTTCGTCCGCCCCTTTAACTCCTTCCCCCACTAATACCTCCCAGCCCCCGAAAAAATGCCCCTGATCATGGCCCACGAGTTCTTCGACGCCCTCCCCATCCACGCCTTCGAACTCATCTCCGTCCCCGCAACCCAAACCACCACCCCCCCCCCCCCCCCCACCCCCCCCCCCCCCCCCAAACCCCACCCCCCGACTTCCAACTAACCCTCGCCCAATCGCCCACCCGCCACGCCCTCTACCTCCCCGAATCCTCCCCGCGCTACCGCGCCCTCAAAACCACCGTCGGCGCAGGCGCCCTGCTAGAAATCTGTCCCGACGCCTCCCTCTACGCCTCCGACTTCGCCGCCCGCATCGGCGGCTCCCCGCAGCACCCCAAACCGAACCCTGCCGGCGCAGCCCTCATCCTCGACTACGGCCCCGGCGACGGCACCATCCCGACCAACTCGCTGCGCGGCATCCGCCGCCACAGGAGGGTGAGTCCCTTTGCCGAGCCGGGCCTGACCGATCTCAGCGCCGACGTCGATTTTGCCGCGCTCGCCGAGGCGGCTACGCGCGCGAGTGAGGGGGTCGAGGTGCACGGCCCCGTGGGGCAGGCGGATTTTTTGGGGTTGATGGGGATCAAGGAGAGGGTGGAGATGTTGGTGAAGGCTGTTGAGGGCGGGGATGGGGGGGAACAGAAGGTGGCGGATGTGAGGAAGGCTTGGGGGAGGTTGGTGGATAGGGGTCCCGGGGGGATGGGCAAGGTGTACAAGGCGCTGGCGATCTTGCCTGAGAATGAGGGGCGGCGGAGGCCGGTTGGGTTTGGGGGGGATGTTGCTGCTTAGGAGGCTGCCTACCTGCCTTGTGGCTGAAGGGGTGTAGGACTTTTGGGGTTTTGTAGGGGAGGTTGTATGATGGTTTAGTAGATGACTCAAGCGGTGATATTCACGTTTATCTCGAGTTGTATGATACGCTGCTGTCTAGCAGGAAATACGGGAAGAGTATACGCCAGGCTTAGATACAACGGGCGAGAGAACGCGACGGCATGGAAAATGATACGCGGGTTCTCGAGTCTAACTGCGGAGATAGATACTCTTCTTTGAAGTCTCACGGATGAACCTCTTATTGTACAAGAGGTCTTGGGATCTCACCGGTAGGTACAAGAGCCGAGTAGTGTATATGCAGTCTAGTCAATCAGTCAGTCGGCCCTCTACCTACGTGGACAAAACCATGCCCTGCCTAACGAGCTGGCTAAAAAATAAAAATAAAAAGTATGGTAAAAGCGAGAAAAAAACTATAAACCTCGCCAGCTAGCCCCCAACTGCCCCCCAAAGAGGAGGTAGCCGGCTACGAAATAGCCCCTTACAGGCTGGGGGTTCATCTGTAGGTAGGTACTCAGCTCCGAGTTCATGGACTTCCATACCCAGCTTAATCGTCATAGATGCTTATATTACCAAAATATCCCCAGAACAACGCGATGCAATACTAGCCAGCAGATACCAGTAAAATCCCGCCCAGCAACGCCAGCCGCCGCTATAGTACAGCTCATTCTCCCATCTGGCAAAGTACCCATTTTGACCATCTAAATAAACCTTCACTAGGTACGCAGAAAACACACCCCCGTCTTACTTCCTCGTCCTCACCAACTTCGACTCCTCCTCGCTCTCATCATCATCGTCGTCATCGTCGTCATCCGAAAACTTATCCCCGTCCTCGCCCACGGCAAAGATGGTCTCGCCATCCAGCGACTCCCGCGGCAGCGGCGGCGACGGTTTCCTAGCCCCCGCAGCAGCCGCAGCCGCAGACGACGACGACTGAGCCGGTTGTTGTTGTTGTCTGCTTCCAGCACCAGCAGCCTGGCCCTGTCCGTTCTGCGTCTGCTTGGCGCCCTCAATCCTCGCCTCCTCATCATCGTCCGACTCGTCCGGGTTCCCAATATCCAGGTTGGCAATCTCAAACGTCCCATCATCCTCTTGCGCGATCTCGTCGCTCATGGCAAAGCGGCGGTTGTTGGCCGTCGGGCGCCAGACGTACGCGATAAACGCGACGTCGGCGAAATAGACGAGGTTGAGCCAGCCGTCGAGCACGAACCAGCGCGTCTTCCAGTGGAAGGGCACGTAGTCCGGGTCGCGGGCCGACGCAAAGGAAAACGAGTTGAAGAAGAAAAAGGCAAAGATGACGAGGATGGAGACGAGGATGCACCACCACAGCTTGCGGTACATGGCCTCCTTGACGTGCTGCTTGCGCTCGCGCAGGTCCTTGAGGGTCCAGTTGAGCGAGTTGAGCGTCCAGACGTAAAAGGCCGTGAGCGTGCCCGCGAGCGGGAGCACGATGAGCAGCACGAAGGGGCCCGCCGTGTCCGGGTTGACGACCAGGCTGGTGATGGCGTAGACGATGCCGAAGACGAAGTGGCCGATGGCGAGCCACCGGACGTAGATCATGGTGCGGCCGAGCGTGTGCTTGACCACGCCGTAGCCCATGCAGACGATCAGCAGGAGGAAGAAGGAGAAGGAGTTGCGGGCGGCGTTGAGGACGGCGACGACGACGAGCAGGACCTGCGAGCCGACGTTCGACCCGTTCCTGTTGAGGTAGTCTGGGATGGTCAGCCGTTGTTCGGGGGGGGGGGCGGGAGTTGGGGAGACATACCATAGAAGCCCCAGGTCATGAGCATCTCCAGCACCAAGAAGATGAGAATGGCGGTGATGTAGTTTTGGACAGCCACTGCGGACAGTTAGCGATTGCGTCACAGCGGAGGACGGATGCACCTACAAATGTCGGACCGGTGTTGGAAATACAAGAACCCCCAGAACCTGCAACTGTCAGCCCCTATTCAGATCTCGCCGTCGGCTGTACATACACCAGCACCAGCGCATAGGCGATGGTGATCCCCCCATAGAACGGCAGCTTCGGGATCTGGGTGGCCGGCAGCTCGCCGTAGGCGTTGCGGAACTCGACGATAGCCTCGTAGCTGGTGGCGGCAAACTTCTCGGTGACAACGCAGAAGTAGCCCGTCTTGGTGATGGGGTACTTGATGGGCGCCGTGTCCTTGAGGTGCATGGCCTTGGTCAAGATGACGTTGACCGACTTCTCGGTGGCGTTGGGCGCGACGAGGAACTTGCCAATGTCGGTCGTGTTGCAGAAGCCGGCGTCGACGTACTCCGGCTGGCAGATGGCGGCCCTGTCCTTGCCGTCGGGCAGCACGTCGAGGTAGTCCTGGTCCATCCAGTCGAAGATGAGTAGGCTCACGACGGGGTCGTCGCCCTCGTCCTTGCCGACGCCGGTGAACTTGACGTGGATGAAGGGGTCGACGGGGCCGCCCCACGAGTTCTTGCTATACATGCCTGGATGTCGTTAGACAGGCTAACTGGTGTGTCAATGGCACGAGAGGTTGGACAAACCGGCGCATCGTTGATTGTCGTTCTGGTCCTGTTGCCCCTGGTGTTAGCAGCGTCCGGGAGACGGGGATCATGGCAGCGCTCACTAGCTTGACTTCCAATGCCGCTGCTGTCCATACCGACAGCAGCAGCAACACTATTGAGCTCCCCCAGCGCCTCATGGTCGGTTGTGTGGTGAGACCTGGGCCTCGTTTCGCCGTGTTGTTGCTTCGGGTTCGATCGAGGCCAGGGAGTGCGAGCTGGGAGCGACGTGGCCGGGAATGGGGCTAGAGAGGGCCAATCGTGGGATCCGTCATGGACTTGCTTTCGAGGGCTTCTGCCTTGAAACCGGCAGCTTCTGGGCCGGCGATCGAGGTTGTGGTTGCGATGGAAGAAATCGTCAACCTCTCCGCTGTGGATGGATGTTGCGCAAGCTCCAGGTTACGTCTCCAACTGCGGCGCCCGGGACCCACAGCCCTGGCCGTATGAAACGGGCCCGTCGAGGAATAAACACTGTGGGCCCCATGCTAGCCGCGCTGCAAGCGCGGGAGCCGTGCCGCAGACAGGGGCAGCCGATAAGATAGCGCATAACACCGTCATTTGTTTGCTTCGACTCGACTTCGAGATCTTTCCGCTTTCCTCTTCCTTGCTTCCACTTCACCCCGCCACCCGACCAACCCTCCGACTGCCACCGCAAGCATGGGGAAAGGCACCGACAAGCTGTACATCACCCACTCCGAGTGGTCGTCCTCGGACGCCTACAGCGCCAGCACCGGGGCGAATGCGCGCCAGCGCGGAGGGGGCGCAACCCACGCCAGCTTCAAGCGCCTGCCCTTTAACTTTTGCGCCGCCAGTCTCCAGCCCTTCAAGAACCCCGTGTGCACCGCAGACGGCACCATCTTTGACGTTGAGGTCATCGGCGCGTGGCTGGAGAAGCACAAGACCAACCCTGTCACGGGCGAACCGCTCGCCGCGAAGGACCTGATCCGCCTCAACTTCTCGCGCAACGCCGACACCGCCGAGAAGGACGACCGCAATGGCGTGCCCACAGACGGCAAGGGCGACTTCATTGACCCCGTCACCTTCAAGGTGTTCACCGACAACACGCACATCGTCGCCATCCGCCACGACACCTACGCCAACGTCTTCGCGTGGGAGACGGTCGAGCGCATGAACATCAAGGCCAAGATGTGGCGGGATCTGCTCGACGACGCCGAGTTCGGCCGCAAGGACATCATCACCCTCCAAGACCCGCAGAATGCCGCCAGCCGCGACCTCAGCCAATTCAAGTACCTCCAAGAAGGGCAGGACGCGCTCCTCACCAAAGACCAGGCCGAGCAGCGCGACCAGGGCAGCATCAACATCGACGCGCTCGGCCGCATCGGCGACAAAGTGCTGCGCGCGAAGGAAGCCGTCGAGCGCGCGCGTCAAGCCCGCGCAACCGGCGGCGACATCAACCGCAGCACCAAATCCCTGACCACCACCACCTCCAAATCCACCCCGCTCTCAACCCCGCGCCCCCCCTCCATCCTCGAGAAAAAGCTCGCCCCCAATGCAGCAGCCTACACCACCGGCCTCGCCGCGGCCTCCTTCACCTCCACGGGCCTCACCCCCTCCACCTCCAACGAGCGCGCCCTCCTCTCCGACGAGGAATGGATGCTGCACCCGCGCCGGATCAAACACAAAGGCTACGCGCGCCTCGACACCAACCTCGGCCCCCTCACTCTAGAGTTACACACCGACACGGCCCCAAAAGCAGTCTGGAACTTCCTCCGCCTCGCCCAAAAAGGCTACTACCGCTCTGTCCCCTTCCACCGCTCAATCCGCAACTTCATGATCCAAGGCGGCGACCCGACAGGCACAGGCCGCGGGGGCCAAAGCATCTGGCGCAAAAACTTTGCCGACGAGCTCGAAGGCCCGTACGTGCACGACGCCCGCGGGGTAGTCAGCATGGCCAACAAGGGCAAAAACACAAACTCGTCCCAGTTCTTCATCACCTACCGCCCGGCCAAGCACCTCGACCGGAAACACACCGTGTTCGGGCGCGTGGTCGAGGGGGCGGATACAACACTGACCAAAATGGAGGGCGTCCCCGTCGAGGAGGGGACGAATCGCCCGCTGGGGGAGGGGGTGGTGATACACGAGGTGGTGGTGCTGATTGATCCGTTTGAGGAGTTTCTCAAGGACAAGGACAAGAAAGAAAAAGAGGTGGAGAGTCGCGAGGCGGTGAGAAGGTCGGGCGGGACCGAGGACGATCGCACGACGTGGACGGGCAAGAGGATACGTGCCGATGGCGGGATCGAGGAGGATGAGAGGGTTAAGGGGGTGGGGCGGTATTTGAAGGGGGTTGTTGCTGCACAGGAGGAAAATGGGGAGGGAAAGGGCGAGGTGGTGGAGACGTGGGAGGAGCCGGTGAAAAAGAAGGTCAAGACAGGAGGGTTTGGGAATTTTGATTCTTGGTAGGCTTGGGTGGGGGAGTAAATTGAGCATTGCACGGCGTTGGGTGGGAAAGCGGCAGGAGTTGTCGATTTGGGATTCACGATGCTTGCAACGAGCAGCTGGTATATACGGTGTCCAAAATATGGGATCCAAAATAGTACAGAGTACTCGCTATGCAAATCCATCCTCCTTGGTATCACTGGTCCTACCAATTCCATTTCCATCCTTTCTAATATTGTCTGGGCTTGTTCACGTCGCCCAGACCATACCAAACTCGGGTTTCATCACCCCGGGGCTCGCCAAAGGCAACAGCCCCAGCCCGTACTCCTGCCCCATCACAGAGCCCGCCATCTCCTCCTGTGCCGGCCCCCTCAACTCCACATCCAACCACCCCGCGCCTGCCCCCGTCCCAGACATCTCGTGCTCCTCGAGCAGATTCGCCACCGCGTCCGCCTGCCGTATCCCCGTCTCCATGTACAGCGTGCGCAGCCTCCCAATCACGTACGCCCGCATCTCGGCCGTGCACGCCGTCGACATGCCTACGACAAAAAGCGGCCACACGACGGTGCTGGTCGCCGACACGAGCAACATGTACCGCTCCGCCTCGTCCTCCGGGTCCCGCCCCTTGGTCACGTCGAGGATCGTCAGGCCCGACGGGTGGCCGCGCCGCGGCTCGGTCGCCGACAGCGGGCTGTAGACGCTGCTCGCCGAGTCGGAGGACCGGGCCGAGGGCGAGGTCGGTGGGCACGGCGTCTCGCGGATCTCGACCGTTGCGATGGGCGCCGGGCCATTGTCGTCGTCGTCGTCGTCGTCGTCGGCGCTGCCGATGCTGCCGTCGGCCGGGTTCATGAGGCCGAGTTGTTGGGGCACGCTGGCGGCGACGTCGCGGACCATGTGCTTCAGTTTCCTACGGGCTTTATGGTACACGTCGAGGTAGCCGGTGGAGTCGAGGGTCGGGGAGAAGCTGGCGAGGTCGTGCGAGATTTCCGAGAGGACGGTTTCGAGGAGGAGGATACGGGTTGTGAGAATGCGGTTCCACACGATGGCGTGGTGGAGCGAGGTGTAGAGGTGGCACGTCCGGCCAAAGACGGCCGGGTGGTCTTGTTTTAACTGGAATGTGCGGTACTTCCACGATGGCGGGAGCGGCGTGGTTAGCTTCTCGAAGTCCTGGTCGATAGAAAGCAGCCTGTCGACGATGGTTGCGGGGTCTGACAGCAATCCGCTCTTGATCTCGGAGCGCAGCTGCAGCACCTGCCACATGAGCGGCATTAATCGTCTATTGGGGTTTCCGGCTCCCGCTGATCGGGACATTTCGTGCCAGAGTTCGATCAAGGAGTCTGGCATGGGCACGCTTCGTTGGGCGCAGCTGACGACAACCCTCTCACACAACATGGAGAACATCCTCCTCCCCGCCCGCGTCTGGAACTGGGCGGGCCCGCGCATCAGCGCAAGAGCGGCGGCCCCGTTGACATGCTCCTGGAAAGCCTCGACAGTCATTGTTCGCTGCGTGTTTTCTGTCATGATCTCAAACACACCGAGGATGAGGACGGACAGCATGGTGGTGTCCTTGACGGCTTCGGCGGGGTCTCGTAGCGCGTGGTTTGTCAACCGTAGTGCTGTTCCGTACGACTTTCTCGCGGCGTCCATCAAGTCTGGCGACTGGGCCGTGCTCGCCATTCCCATGAGGCCAACTGCCGTCATACTAGCCAGGACACCGTCGATGTGGGCCTCGGACGCCGAAAATGAAGCCTTCCAGACGTCTGGAAGAAAGTCAAACTTCTGATGGGGTACCATCTCGTCCATAGTAACGTATCGGGAGAAGAAGTAGGCAAAGCCGTTTTCCTGGCATGCTGGTGGGAGGTTGTACATCTGAGCCATTGGTGGTGTCACTGGCCAGCTCCCCGATTCGGACGACATAAGCATGCTGCCGTCGTCGTGGTGCTCGGCATCTCGGCCAGATGGACTGCTCGCGACTGGTGTAGGGGGGACGACCAAGAACAGCGGCCGCGCGCGGGGCTCCGGCGTGGCTGATAACCTGCCATCCGAGTCGGATGGGGTAGTTGGCGGCGAGATTCCAAGGTGGTTGGCCTTCTTGCGGGCCCTGGCCTTGGCCTTCTTGATGACGTGGGAGCTCTCATCGCGGAACATGAGATCCACGAGATTCCGGTAGCCGGGACATTTCTGGTGCCTCTTGTCGCATTGGCCACACCCTGGGTCCTTCTGGTCACACTTGGGTCTTGTCAGCGTGCTGCTCCGTGTTGGTGATCACGACGTCAAGGGGGGGGGGGGTTCACTCTGTCGAGGAGGTTGTTGGAAACAGCTTGTGGCGAAGCAATGTCTCAAAGCAGAGCGAACTTACGCGAATCTTGCGCTCCCGGCAGTTGGAGCATCCCTTGCTTGGCTTTCCGCAGTAAACCATCTTGGGAGGATGAGGCTGGACGCCAGATGTGGTATCAAGCCCAGTGAGACGACGCGTCCGACGGTAACATCCGCCGGAGGAGCCTCACGGTTAGTGCCGCAAGGGGTTAACGTCGCCAGCTGATCGCCGCGAACTAGTTCCAGGGACAAGCCAGGCGGAAGAGGGGGCGTGATCCCGTGCCGCACGTGTCGACAGGAAGGGCAGGTCGTCTGTGGTCGGCGGCGGATTGTCGTTGATTGAGATTTGCTGTAAAATGCCTCGGGGAGTGCCCCTGAGAGAGCCTGGCCGGTTCCCGACTTCTTAAGCTGGAGCTGTGAGCTGCAGCGTCGAGGAGGCCGCAGCAGAAATCCCCGGCGCGGTGGAAGTCGTCCCGCGTTCTGCAGGTGCTTGCAGCGTCCCCTGAGTTGACTCCTCGGCTCGTCTCGGAGGTAGGGCTCACAGCGCCCTGGCGTGGTGCAGTCGTGGCGGGTATCGAACAAGAGCTAAGCAGCCCCCGCCAACCGGCTGCGTGATAAATCGAGACACAGCCCCTGGCTCTCGTCCACAGCCTCCAGTTACTGGGGTACCTGGGGCTTCCTGGTGTTGGCTAGCGGTTGTGGCGGTCATGGTGCAGAAGATGGAGCGGAAACGGGCGCGCTGGGCGTCGTGGAAGTCTGATGTGCAAGTCGCGGGCTATCATCGCTCCTCCATGACGGGCAGGATGACAGGGGTATTTCCTCTTTGGGCTACCTGTGCGAAGGCGTTTTCCATGCGCTTGGGAGATTGGTACGTCTTGGCGAGGCTCCCAGCGACCAGCGACCGTGACTCCGGAAAGCTTAAAATGCTGCGCGCGAAGCTCATTCGTCAAGCACGTCGCGGCCAGCGAGCATGCAATTGACGCCGCAGGGACCGCATTCGCCTTTGTTCTGGAAATCTTGGTGCGCGTGGCTGGTCCTCTCACAAGCAAACGTTGAACGGAATCAGCCAGAAAGACTTCTCTGGCCGGAAAGGCCGTGGCTTGGGCCGTGATGTGGCCGGGGCGGAGACCCGGATGAACAGCAACAACGTGAGCAAGACTTGGCAAAACCGTTGGAACTGAACGAGCGGAAGCCCGTTCCGCCTTGAGAATGGTCGAGTGGCGCCGGGAGACAGGGCGGAACTGCAAGATCGCATGGCTGCGGTCGCCTCCTCCAACAGAACCTGGAAGTTCCGCCCGTTGATGAATCCGGTGTCCGGATCTGGTGAAGTTCCAGGTTCAAGTTGTCCACTGCCCGAGCCACACGAGCCACACAGGTCGAAATTGACCAGATCGAACCCTGTCACACAGCCCTACACTAGTCCGAGACAGGCAAGGCGTGGCAGGAGTGGTTGGGGTTGCAGCACGGGCCACAGTTTTGGGCTGGGGAAATTGCAGCACCACACGGAAGCAAGGACGCCCAATCAACCCAGCTGCATCGGACCTCGCCCCGACATGCAAAATCGTGCAGAACCGGCAGATGCGGGCACCACATTCCCATCACCGCCAGGTGCGCTAGCTGTGGCTAGAGAGCGGACAGAGGTGCAGAAACAGGAGAACGCGCCGCGGGGCCACTCGCGATGCAACACTTTCGTCGTCCCCTCCCGGATGCCATGGCATGGAAGGCTCCGGGAGAGTGTCGGTGTCATGGGCCCGGCAACTTGCGGTGAGGGCCGATTCAGTCCATGCAACGGACTTGAGCAGCCACTTCACGACGGAAGAACCCCAACCGGGAAATCAAAAGTTCGTGCAACAACCTGGAATATTCGCTCTCGTGGCGTCCCGGGCCCGAGCCTGGGATTCGGAACGGTGCATCTGGATGTGGTTAGGTAACCAACCGACTCCCCCGACCTCACCCTTGCTCGTCCACAGCCTCGGGTCTCGAATAAATGAGCTTGATGAAACCTCAGCACAACACAACGTTGTCGACGTCGATAGGTGGGAATACGGCAGTGCGCCTTTTTTCATCCAGCGAGGATTCAGTGCGGTGACACACGCAGCCCCCTCGTTCATCTCAACCACCCACGCCGACTACTGTACATCTAGAACGGCTGATTACAAAACCACGCCGACAACAGCCGCATCTTCGGGAATCCTTCCGTCGAGGCGCCATGGGGCTTTCCATATCCGCGCCCCCGTCAGCCCTACGGGGGACAATCACACGAGCCTTTTCGTTCCACAAGGAGACGACGAGGAGTGGTCAGCAGCGAGGCCAGGAGAACGACACCGCCCGCGGACTAGAAGATGTGGGTGCCAGTTCGACGATGACATGCATGGAGGTATGCGCAGTATAAATATGTACACGTGTTTGCCATGCGGCCTTTACGAGCGCCACACAGCCCATTCTGTCGGACACCCCGTCGCACCACAGCGGTCGTAACCAGGGACAGATGACTGGTAGACTTTGCGACTTCACTTGTTCCAGCGCTGCCCGTTTCCGCTCACGGTAACTACCAGGTCGGGACGCAGCACAGGTGAGGTTCCCAGCTTCACCTGATGCTGAGCTCTCCTCCAGATCATCGTTAGCACCTGCAGGCCGGGTCCCTTGCTCTTCTGGAATCCCATGCATAGATCAGACCGTATATGGCTACCTAGATTCTTGACATGATACCAAAGTAAGCAGCTGCATTGGGAGGTCTCGGGGCAAGTAGAGCCCACCTAAATGTTGGTGGGCTCCCTCACATAGTTAAAGTTAACCCTGCTAAGGTAACCCTGAATCGAGAATTCGGGGTCCAACAGTGGGTCCCTCCACGGTCGAAAATGCCCCTCCATCGTCATACCCCGCCATAATTCTTCCCCAGAGACCCCAAACCCCAAACCTCCCAACCGTCACCACCAGCCCCGGCAAAGGATATAACCAGGCGGACCCAACACATCCCGCCACCATGCCAGTAAGCCCTACCCACAAACCCCCCATCCCTCCCTCCCAAACCCCAACTAACAACACCCTCCCTCCCCATAGCTCATAATCATAACCGGCCTCCCGACCTCTGGCAAAACCACCCGCGCCCGCCAACTCCACGCCTACCTCTCGTCCCGCATCGCCTCCTCCTCCTCCTCTACCTCCCAGTCGTCCCAACCCAATAATACACAGCCAAGCTACCGCCTGCACCTAATCTCCGACACGACCCTCTCGATCCCGCGCACAGTCTACGACCTGTCGCCCTCGCAGCTCCCCGCACACGTACGGTCGGCCAACGCCTCGGAAAAGGACGCGCGCGCCGCGGCATACGCGGCCGTGAAGCGTGTGCTGTCGCCGAGGGATATTGTCATTTTGGATGGGTTGAATTACATCAAGGGGTGGCGGTACCAGTTGTTTTGCGAGGCCAAGAATGTCAGGACGGGGAGTTGTGTTTTGCAGATTGGGGCTAGGGGGGAGAGGGCGAGGGGGGTTAATGAGGCGAGGTTGGAGAGGAGGAGGAGGAGGTTAGAGGGGGATGGGGGTGCGGATGGGGATGGGGATATGCGAGGGCGAGGGGGTGTGGCAGACGGGGGCAATGATGAGCAGGAAGGGGGTAATAATGGGCACCAAGGGAAGGTGAGCCAGGAGGGCGCAACACAAGAGCAAACAGACGACGACGACGACGAACCCTACGAGCCCGCGAACTGGGACAACCTCGTCTTCCGCTACGAGGAGCCCAACCCCATGACGCGCTGGGACTCGCCGTTGTTCACGCTCATCTGGGACGACGACGAGACACAAACGCGCGCCGTCTTCGACCAGATCTGGGACGCCATCGCCGGCGAGGGCCGCAAGGCCGTCAAGCCAAACCAGTCGACCGTGCAGCGCGACAAGGACCCCGGCGGCGACTACCTGTACGTGCTGGAGCGCGAGACGCAGGATATCGTCAAGAAGATCCTGGAGCGGCAGTCGGATGAGGGCGGTGGGGAGGTGAGCCTGCCGAGGGTGAACAACAGCCCCGGCGAGGGCAGGGCAGGGGGGGATTTAGTGGTCGAGTTGCCGGGGAAGAAGGTCGGGCTGCCACAATTGCAACGGTATCGGCGGGCGTTTGTGGCGCTGAATAGGGGCGGGATTGGGCTCGAGGCGGTCGGCAAGCTAGCGGCGGAGCGGCTGCGCGAGAGTTTCGTTGGCTATCTGAACGATGCCTTTGAGAAGGATGGTTGAGGGCAAAGGGAAGAAGAGGATGATGAAACTGTCAACCCCCCATCATCATATGACCGGGAAAAAGCATGCGCTTGAGCGAAGGTGTTCGAGCAAAGCCAAATCTCGCCGACCAGCTCCATCGCCGGCCGAACTTATGAAACCTCGTGAGGTTATCCTCCGAAACGAGCCGGCGAGCTTGAGGTCTTACTCGACTTCCTCTCTCACCCCGTCCCACGGGCGTTTTGGAGGCTGTTGAGAGGTGGAAAGCGGAAGTTGAATGTAAACAGCGGGCGGGAGGTTGTGTCCAAGAAGGTGCTCGCGCAAAGGCATTATAAGCCCGTGTGAGCTCTAGGCGCACATCATAGCTTCCCGCACTCCCAGACCTTTTAGATGGGCAGTCGTCTCCTGGGATAGAGGCCTGAGCTCGGCCGGCCCCAGGAGGAGCTGTACCAGCTGGGATACAATCGAGTACTCCGTACTGCGTGGGACGTTTGACTGACAGATGCACATTCAGCTAGATGCTGTCTATCTGTGGGGCCTTGAAGACAGGTTGACAGAGCCTCCAAAGTCCTCGGCAAGGAAAACAATACAACCAGCTATCACGCCCTCTTTCGATATTGGAAGACCCGGCCTTGACAGAACGTGAATCAATGGAACAGATTCATTAAAGCGCATGTCCATAATGAGGTGGTATCATGCACCTTGCGCCTTACGAACTCGATGTCGAGTATGACAAACTGAACTTGGCATACTATCATCACACACAAACACCCTAAACTCACAAGGCCAGACCAACCCAACCCAACACCACTCATCCTCTCACTTTCTTAACAGGTAACAAGAAGCCAACCATGTCATGGATACAAATACACCCCCAAGCAAGAGATGGAGGAAGGGAGGAAGTCGTTTTTAACCCCACAACCGCCACACAACCACACCACACCACACCACACAAACAATCCACAACAACGTCGAAAAACGCCGAACCGATCGATATGTACAAATTACCTATCAGAACCAACCTTGAGCTAACCTAACCTAACCAAACCAACCAAACCCCCCTACCTAAAAAACAAAACCCACAATCTAATTCTCCGGCTCGGTATCCGTATTTGTGGCGCTGGTATCATCATCCTCGTCATCCGTCCCGCTCTCCTCGTCCGAGTCCTCGTCCTCATCGTCCTTGGCCGCCGCCGCCGGTTTCCTCCTCTTGGGCTGCCCGCCCTTGGCGGCGTGCATGATGCCCGCGATGGAGTCTGCCACATGTTCATTAGCTTCACCTTCACCATTTATCTCGTTATTTTACCATGATAAGTAAAAAACTCACCCTCCTCAGGCTCACTAATCTCATCCTCGACCTCCATCTCGGCCGCCTTGCTCGCCTCCTCGACAATGAGCGTCACCTCCATCTTGGTGTCGAACCCGACGTAGCTGTCGCACACGACGTGCATGACAAACGTGTAGTGCCCGGCCTGCGGCGGCGCCTGGAACTGCGCCTTGAGCGTCTGCATGGCGAACGTGGGCGTCGTGCCGTCGGCCTCAAAGATGGGGCGGTCAAACTGCGCAAACGTGAAGGGGGGCACGGCGACGCGCCCCTGCTTCGAGTCGGTCAGGAACACGTGCCAGCGGGGGCTGTGGTCGCGCGCAAAGTAGGGGGCGGCGGCGAGCGGGGCGGCGATGAGCTCGGCCTCGGCCGACTCGTAGATGGGCTTGCCCGTCTTCTCGTCCTTGCCGACGAGCTTCTGGGTCTTGCGACCCGAGATGGCGTCGAGGTCGTCTTCGGCCGGGTCGACGTCCTCCAGGTCGGTGGGGTTGATTTCCGGGATCTTCTCGCTGCCGGGGGGCACGAAGCGGCCCTTGACGACGAGCGTGACGAGCGACGAGGGGATGATGAAGCGCTCGCCCGTGACCTTGAAGTAGGCCTTGGCGACGCGCAGGAAGGGGAGCTGCTTGGCCACGCCGACGGCTTCGCGGTACTGCTCTTCTGTGAGGAGGTTCTTGCCGACCACCAGGCTGCGCCGCTTCGCGTCTGGCCTGTCCATGAAATCCTGGACGTTGGTGTGGATCCGCGAGTCGCCCTCGACTGCCTTGACAACGGCGGGGGTGAAGAAGGGCAGCTGGAGGAGGGGCGACGACTTGGGAGGGAGGGCCTGGATCAGGAGCTGGCTGGCGTAGTAGGAGGCGAGGAGGGGGCTGGTGTTCATGTAGGCGAGGGCGATGGCGTTGAGCGCCTTGTTGAGAGAGTGCGCGATGGGGGCGACGGCGAACTTGGCCTTGTTCAGTTCAGCATCATCGAGCTCGATGCGGCCCAGGTACGCCCACAGCAGCGCCAGCGCCTTTCTTTGCGGGCCGCTCTCCAGGTCCTCGAGCTTCTCCTTGTCCTTGACAGAGAGACCGCCGGCCAGGGGAGAAAGCTCGCCCTCGGCGAGAACCCTCGATTCGACCTTGGAAAGACCCGAGTC
Organism: Parachaetomium inaequale; assembly: GCA_033296685.1. NCBI lineage: Eukaryota > Fungi > Ascomycota > Sordariomycetes > Sordariales > Chaetomiaceae > Parachaetomium > Parachaetomium inaequale. Next base: position 35,000 of record MU854461.1, on the reverse strand, counting down.
CGCCTTGTCTCCCTTGAAGAGCTCCTCGTACTCCTTTCCGGTGCTGAGCGCGGTCACGACACCGCCCTCGTCGATGCTGTCCTTGTACTCACGGAACAGCCTGTTGGCGCTCTCCATCAGGACGCCCTCCTTGGAGCGGCGGAGGGTGCCGTACCACCAGGACCCTACCAGGTAGGGCAGCAGGACGCCGAAGAGCACCGAGTAGAGGAGCACGACGTACTTGCCGTTGCCGTCCGACACGATGACCTTGGGCAGCGCGATGTTGATGCTGTACCCCTGCTTGCCGTCCGGGTTGCCGTACTGGATGTAGTTGTTGCGGATGTCCTCGTCGGTCAGGGCCTGGTAGGCCTTGGAGATCTCAACGTAGCGCGCCGTCAGGTCCTCCATCGTCTCGTTCTTGGCCGGGTCGGGCTTCGCCTTGTCGGGGTGCAGCCTAAGCGACAGCTTCTTGTAGGTGCTCTTGATCTGCTTCTCGGTCGCCGACTCGGGGATGTTGAGGATGTCGTAGGGGTTCCAGAGCTTGTGGACGGGCGCCTCGGTGGTCTGGATGAGGTAGAGCATGTAGCCCATGACGGCCCAGCCCGTGACGACGGCGAGGGTCAACCAGAGCTTCCTATCCTTGCGCTTCTCCCGCTTGCGCAGGGCGTCGACCGTGTCTGTGTGGGCATGCTTGAAGCTCGAGTGGATGCGCGCGAACGAGGCGGCCGGGTCGCGCGACCGCTTGACGAGGAGGAATGTGAGGGGGACGGTGATGATGAGGGCGAGGGTGAAGACGAAGAAGGGCCAGAGGTAGCCCTCCTCGTCGTAGGCGTAGTCGGTGCTCATGGCGGGCGCTCGCGGGACCGGGACTGTACCCTGGCGGGTTCGTCAAATGCAACTTGAACAGAGTCAACTCAGGCAAGGGCCTCCGATGACGGGAAAATGAAGCCGAGTCGGAAAGAAGAGATGTGCCCGTGACCGCGCATCCGCACACGAAGAGAAGATCCAATTCAGGGACCAACAAGTCAGTCGGTGTGCAGGACAAAGAGCGAAGTCCGCACTCAAAAGGGAGATTGGGAGAGTGCAATGTGGCGGCTTCCACTTCTTCCACAGGTGTCCTGTCCAGGCGCTTTTTTTGCGGAGTGCAACAAGTGAATCGTGGCCTCCAGATCAGGCAGGGGTCCAAGCTTCCCGCTGCGCTCCACCCCAGTCGCCGCCGCAAGGTACAGTACGGTCGGTTGTTTCAGCCCCACTGCCTCCCTGTATTACAGATTCCCCGTTGTTTGGGACGTCACATTCCTACAACCTGGTTGAAGTTGCAGCATCTACATACAAAGTAAACACAACGGGTTGTTGAGACCCGAAGCCAATTCTCGGAACAACGGTTTTGACTACCTAGTCTATAAACAACCACCATGGCATCGCAGCCATGGGCACAGCGCAGCAATAGGAAACCAGGGAAATACGCCCGTCATGATGGGGAATGGAGGGAACACAGCTCCCTGTCTATCTGTAGAATGAATGCCGATGATGTGCTTGCTTGCTCATGCCGAAAAAAAGGGGCACCAATGTCGCGAATTAAGATGACCCCATGAACGCCTCCGTCAATGTTGTGGTGAACTGGCCAGAAAGTCTATGCCGAAAAAAGACAACCAACGATGTTTTTGCCGTGACAGACAGACCCAGCCGGCGCTGCCGCCCCTAACGCGCCCCGGCCGACCTCGTCACCGCCCCCATGCAAATGTACACGACTGCACCCGCCACCACCAGCACACCCACGAGATACGGAGGGAGAAGCACGACAGCGGCGACCAGCAGCAGCCAGAACCGACGCAGCTGCTCCACCCGCCTGTCCTTTTGCTCCTCGGCCTCGGCCCGCCACGCCGCCTTGACGCCGGCCCCTCCCTGGCCTCGGCTCTGTCCCTGCTGCCGGCGGCTGTCGTGGCCATCGTCATCATCTTCAGGGCCGCCATCGTCGCCCCCGTCATCAGTCGATTCTCCCTCGTCGGATTGTCAAGAGAAGTGGAAGCCCTGCGGGAAGCCCCCTCTGCCGCGACCCCGCTGTTCGTTGAACGAGAAGCCAGGGCCGCCAGGGAAGCCGCCGCCGCCTCCGCCAAAGTGTCCGCCGCCGCCTCCCATGCCGCCCATGCCGCCCATCATCTGGAACAGGATATCGGGATCGATGCCGCCGCCCATGCCGCCGCCGCCGCCAAACATGTCGGACGGGTCGGCCAGGTCTACGCCGCTGTCGTAGCGCTCGCGCTTCCTGGGGGGTTGTTAGTAATGGAAATGTAGTAGTTTTTTAAGACTTCGGATGTACATACTGAGGATCAATCAGCGTCTCGTACGCCTCGCTAATATCCTTGAAGCGAGCCTCGGCGTCGGCGTCGCCGGGGTTCTTGTCCGGGTGGTGGACAATGGCCAGCTTGCGGTAGGCCTTCTTGACCTCGTTGTCGCTCGCCGTCTTCTCGATGCCCAGGATCTTGTAGTAGTCCTTGCGCTGCGACTTCTTGAGCTCCAGCTCGGCCTTGCGGACCTCCTTGGCGATGGTGCGGTCCTCGGGGTCGAGCTCCTGGATCGCCTTCCACTCCCGGACGGCCGCCTCCCACTTCTCGGCCAGGCCCAGGGCGTTGGCCTTGGTCTTGCGGGCCTTCATGTACTGGGGGTCGAGGCTGATTGCCTTCTCGCAGTCGACAATGGCGTCGTCGAACTGCTTGAGCTTGATGCGGCACAGCGCCCGGTTCTGCAGGATCTTGGAGTTGGTCCCCTTGTTCGTCGGGTCGACGTCCAGGGCCGCTGTGTACTGGTCGAGGGCTGCTTGCCACCGCCCGGCCTTGTACTGCGAGTTGCCCTCCTCCTTCATCCTCTCCAGCTTCTGGACGGTCCGGAGCCACTTGATGGCGTCCCTGAAGTCGGGGTCGCAGCTGAGCGCCTTCCGGAAGTGCTGCACCGCCTTGTCGTTCTCGCCCTGCGAGTAGAGCGCGCGGCCCCGCAGGACCAGCGCCTCGGGGTCCTGGCTGTTCAGGCGCAGGAGCGACATGGCGATGTTCTGGGTCTCTCCGAGGGAATTGGCGTCGCCCATCTTGAGGAGCGCCTCGCCCCGCATGAGCTGCCACTTTCTCGGCTTCAGCGCGCCCATGCCGAGCAGCTTCTCCGCCATGTCGAGCGGGTGCAGCACCATGGATGCCGCCGTGCCATCTCGGAGAGCCTGCTGTGCCGCCCGGACGTGACGCAGCATGTCCTTAGCAGGGGCCATGTCCTTCGCGGACGGCGCCGGGTGGATGCGGCCGAAGGTGGCAATGGCCTCTTCGGGCTGGCCCAGGCTGGTGTGGATGCGGGCGAGACGGAGGAGGATCTTGGCGTTGTGGGGGTCCAGATCAACAGCCCGCTTGCAGTCCTCCAGAGCATCGCCGTACTTGTAGGCGGACATGAAGGCCGCGGCCCGGTTGCCTAGGTAGGTGGCCGAGTTGGGCTGGAGGACGACGGCTGCCCATTCTGCATTAGCCGACTGTAACACAGCACTCGGAATTGTACGACCGTCAACTTCCGCCTTCGCTTCTTGACTCACCCTTGGTATAGAACTCGACGGCGTGGGTGTAGTCACCCGCCTTGAAGAACTTGTTGCCCTCATTCTTAAACGACTCGGCCTGCTCGGCGTCCGACTGCACCGGGCTGGAAGGCTGCGATCGGTGGGGCGGCGGAGCGGGCACTGCTTCGTCAGCAGCGACGCCGTTGGTCGGCGCCTCGGCGCCGTTGGTCACGGGCACGGTGAACGAGTTCTGGTGCGACGGCGGGTTCGACGGCCGCGGCTGCTGGTACTGCGGCGGCTGCGGCGGAGGGGAGGAGGGGCTGCCTCCATTGACGGGCTCCTTGTCGACGTCCATTGAGTTGCGGGCGCTCATGGCAGACAGTTCCGACAGCCGCTTGCGCTGCTCCGGGGGCAGGTTGAGGGGGTGCGTGTCCGGGTCGATCTTCTTTCGGCGGCCGGCGTCGGTCGGGTGGCGCGCAAAGGGGCGCGAGGTGCGCGGCGACTGCGGCTTGGACTCGCGCGACGTCGGCGAGGCGGGGCGCTGGGAGGAGGAGGAGGACTTTTTGGTGGGCGACCGGGAGCCCGACGACTTGGTGGGCGATTTGGTGGGCGAGGATGGTTGCGACGAGTCGTGGAAACCGGCTTGCTCGTCGTCCTCCTCGTCGGCCGAGTTTGGTTTCTTGGACGATATTTTGGAGAAAAACTTCATTTGCGAGGTATTGCGGCAAAAAAGGCGTCCACTACCGGGGTCCGGATTGTTATAATGCGGTTGGTCCCGCAAATGAAGCGTTCAAACGGCGTGACTCCCGCGACAAGGTCAGGCTGTGTATCGCTGCCGGTGCATCAGGGCAAAAATAGCAGGCAGGATTGGGGGGAGGGTACCGAGCGCCGGGTATCCTAGGGTATCGGAGCGGGTGCGCATGCAATAATTGCGAGCAACTTTTTTTGTCGGAGCGGGAGCGGCCAAAAATCGAGGAGGGGGTTTCCTGGCGGGCGGAACGGGCAAAAAGTTGGGAAAGGCTGGATGGAGTCAGGTATGGACCTGGGAGGTCGGGGGACGGTTCAAAAGCTGGCGAACGAAGGCAGCAGGCCGATCAACCCCATCACGCTTCGGGTGATTAGGTGAAAGCGTTTAGACGAGTGCTCAGCCAACCTCGTGCAAATCGCGGAGCCTCCGGGGCCTCTTGATTTGCGGTTCGAAGAAAATATTGGGCTGGCTGGGGGTGCCCGTTGCTCTGGAAATTGGTAGGCCCCCGGAGAGTCATTCGTCAAACGCCAGCGCCGGACGTGGGGAGGGGCTGCGGGGGACAGCGGGTGGGAGCCGGCGCCTGTCTCCAGCTTGGGACAGGCCCTCGTCCCGGGGGGCGGAATTCACGTAGCGGGGCACATCACTGTAAGCGGTTCCCGACCGGAGGCTGGGAACCGATTCTCGAAGGTTCTGTGGGTCGGTCCGTCCCAGACTCGGGGTTGCGTATTTGCAATGGCACTCTGACTGGTCAAACCGTTTGGCATTTGGGGGAAGCTCTTGTCATCAATCATTGCGCATCCTGTTTGGATCCATCCGAGCGTTCCCTTGAAGAAGAGCTACATCCCTCCATTTGGGGTGTAGATTTCTGCATGCGGCATGCAAAACAGAAGTTGTCAACAAATGCCGAGCGGCGCGAGCCGCTGGCTGTTGAGTTGTGACAGTGACGGCGCAACATGACAGCTCGACGGGTGCTTGGTATTGGTTGGTAATACTTCCGTGACCGGCGTCCAATGCCCCCGAACTGATAGGTCCAAACCATGCCCTTAACCGTTACCTCGTTGGTATTGCCACATACATCTCTGAGACCGTTCTGTCAACGACTCTGTTGATAATCAATCATCCACCACAGCGCCCCTGCTCATGCGTCCTCGGCATCGTCAGCGGCCTGCGCGGCGGCCCCGCTCCCCCCAGCAATCGTGCTGACAAAGTCCTGGTACCTGAAGACCTCGCCCCGCTTGCCCAGGCCCGTGGCTGTGCTCTTGCTGAAGGCTCTCCGCCCCGTGAAGCCAGCAATCACCTTCTCGACGTCCAGTGCCGTCAGGGGCTCCTGGCCGGGCTCTGGCGCCGTATGCAGCAGCGCATCCCGCAGCTCTGCGACGTCGACCTGGCCACTGTCGTCGTCGTCGAACGCCGAGAAAGCAGACAGCAGTTCCGAGCTGGGCGACAAGGCGGCCAGCGACGTCGCGATCGAGTTGAGAAACAGCGCCATTGTCATGGTCTGGGGCGCCGACGGAGGGAAGAACTGGGAAACGTCGCCCGCATTCGATGGAAGTCCTAAATCAGATAAGATACATTGTCAGCGGAACCATCGAAACAAAACAGACCCGCGCCACCTACCCAGCTGGTTGAGCATGTCGACGACGTCCTCCCTATTTACGACGCCGTCGCTGTCGCGATCGAGGATCTGAAAGGCTTCCCGCATGGTGCGGACTTGCGCGGACTGCAGCTGGGAGAGCGCATTTCCGTGGCCCACCGTACTCGCGACCGCCGGTCGGGGGATGCTGCGCTGCTGCTGAGGAATATGTGCATCGGGGTGGTCGTCTGCTGTCGCATGCCCGCGAGGTGTTCGGAACTCCTGCGTCGGGCTGGTGACCGGGCTGGTCATGAATCTCGCGCGGGCTTCGGAGAACCCTTCCTTCGTCGGCGTTGCTGTTGGGGTAGTCTGCCGTAGAGTCGCCGAAGAGGCTGGCGATTGTGGGCGGCGAAATGGCGACGACCGCGTGGACCCGGACCCGTAACCCAGCGGGGACGGCTTGTATGCCGATGACGCCGACTGCATTGGGTCAGTATTAAGGAAAGGTAACGCCCTGTTGCTGTTTTCCTACCATCTCTGTGTCGCAGCTTTGAATGTTGGGCGTTTGTAATGTAAGGAGGGCGATTGGTTCACTTCCTTGAGCAAGTTGTGTTGCCCGCTGGAATCATAAACAACTGATCGATATGCGCGTAGGAATAACGAAGGCGTTTTATGCGTTTCCAGAGGGGCCAAGTGAGAATGTCTCAGAAAATAGCTTCAAGTCAACAGTGTCGGCCTCGGAGTCCCTGTCACTTGGTTGTGGTCTTATCGTCATCAAAGGTGATCAGCTGCGTGGGGAGGTCGATCCGTCGCAAAAGAAAGTAAACAATCCAACCGGACAACCAGCAGGGGTTAGTTAACGTTAAGCGCCAGCCACAGCGAGTCCGGCCGGCATTTGTGGCGAGGGATTGGATTGCCGCGGGGCTGAATTTGCATGTTTCAACCCAAAAATGCGAGGACAGGGGTGTTCTGCCACCGGCTTCCAGACCCGCCCCTCCAAGGACCCCTCACTGGCTCAAACCCCCGCCATGGCAGGCAAGGATCACAAACCCCTGTCAAACCCAGAGCCAAAAAGGGGAACATGGGTTCGGGTGCTTGACCTCTCCGAGTGGGAGCGTCGTGCTTGATGAAGCCAGGCTGCAGCCGGTTAAATGTACCTGTTTGACGTCGCATCCTCAGCAACCGATTTAGACACCAGACACTCGTCCCGCCTCGGTACAATACATACTCACGGATCTCCGGCCTCGGAACTACTCGCCGTTCCCTTTTCCTGCCGACCCAGAGGAGCGCCCTGCTCCTCTGCCGGATCGCGCATCCTCTCGGGCCCGGCGCTCGACACCGGCGACGCCGCAACACCTAGTCTATATACAGGCTTCCCCGACGAGCGAACACGACCGCAGCCCGGCGCAATATTCCGACTCTGACCGACGAAGCGACTCCCCGTGACGAGCGCCGAGGCAGACGGTCGCCCGCGCAACGATGGCATCGAGCCATCCCCCTCCCGCTTTCCTGAGCAGGACCAGCAGTGCGGCTGGCTACGCCAATGGCGCTGGTCTACAACACCGACGGTCGCTCTCGACAATCCCGCCATCGCGCCCCCCGCGCTCCCCGCAACCGCTGACCGGCATGACCCCCGAGATGGACCGGACCTCGGACCCGAGCTTCAAGGGCAAGACGCCCTCGACCGGCACCGGCGCCTCGTCCCAGCACAGCTCCCTGTCGGCCAGCGCACAACCGCGCTTCGATGCCGCCGCGCGGCGGCCCCGCAAGCCGCGCTCCCAGTACCCGCGCGGGAGCACCGAGAACCACGTCGAGTACATCCTCGTGGCCTCGTTCGACATCGACCGCGGCCCGGTCATGGAACACCAGTATCCGGTCGCCATCACGGGCGACGAACACATGCTTGCCGAGCTCATGCTTCCGGACCAGGCCCACGTCAGAAACCAGGACTGGACCATATTCTTCCTGCACAAGGACACCAGCCAGGAAGAGGACGATGCGGAGCGGCAGGCAAAAGAAGAGAGGCGGGCCCGGCGGAACAGGAAGCGCGATCGGGCAAGAGGCATAATACATGAATCGGACGACGAAGACGAGGAAGGCGACTTGGACGACGATGACGACTGGGATGACGACGGATCGACCGATTCCGAGCCGGAGGGCATCGAGGGCCCGCCGCTGGTCTACGTCCTCAACCTTGTCAACACAAAACAAGACAAAACGGTCAAAAGAGGTGCAGTGGTCAAAGCCATGGCCATCTGTACCCGGCATCCTTTTCTGCATATATACAAGGTGAGACAGCCGCCGTCGCCGCTCTGTAAAATTACTAATACCCGTGCAGCCGTTATTATTACTGGCCTTGGAAGAGTACTTCAAGGCACCCGTGCCCGAAACATTGGCAATGCTATACGATGCCGTGAACGAGATGGACCTGTCGCTGATGCCGAAGCTGAGCTGGCTCGAAAGACATCTCCTGCAATCAAGCGAGAACAAGGATTTGTTTGTCGAGAAGTTTGAGCAGATGATCGAGGCACGCATCTCTGGAACATCCGGAGGCGATGTCGACCGGCCCCTCGATGCCAGCGAACCTCCCCCGCCGCGGCCCAACATCTTGCGGTCTGGATCCCGGGCTCACATTGAAGGGCACGCCGGTTATGTGGTGCCCCGGGACACGCACGAGTTCGAGAGCAAAGTCATGTATAAGGGCATCCCCATCCCGGTCAAGGTCCCCGTGGCTGTCATGCCCGAAATTGTCGGCGACTTCTCCCTGATCAAGCTGATCCAGAATTTCTCCGACTCGCACTCCAAGTCGCCACAGAGCTTCCCGTTGCATCCCCATCTCACAACAAACGGCCCCAACACACACCCGATCATCGTGCTTATCAACGCCCTCCTGACTCAAAAACGGGTCATCTTCCTGGGGCACAACATGCCGTCGGGGGAGGTCGCCGAGGCCGTTCTTGCGGCCTGCGCGCTCGCATCGGGCGGCATCCTCAGGGGTTTCACCCGGTACGCCTTCCCGTACACGGATCTAACCAAGGTAGACGACCTCTTGAGGGTGCCCGGGTTTATCGCAGGCGTGACGAACCCCACCTTTGAGCTCCATCCCGAATGGTGGGATCTGCTGTGCGACCTGCCCAGCGGCAAGATGAAAATCAGCAGCAAGATCGAGTCGGCGCCCATCACGGAGGGCCTGGTGTATTTCCAGCAGCAGAACCCGGCGTACGCGAACTTAGTGCACAACTCGTCCAGCAGCGGGTCGTCGTCCAACGACGTGACAGGCGACGCCGCCTTCATGGCCGACATCCTCCGGAGCATCACCACGCGGGCGGGCGAGCGCGTGGTGCGGGCCAAGTGGCGGGCGTGGGTGCTCAAGTTCACGCGCATCGCGGCCGCGTTCGAGGAGAGCGTGTACGGCGCCAGCGCGCTCTACATTGGCCACGACGAGCAGGAGGCGACCTTCACGGGCGCCCAGGGGCACGGCTACGTGTGGGTGGACGAGGCGACCAAGGCCAAGGAGCTGGCGGGCAACGTGACGCGGATCGAGGGGTGGCGGAACACGCGGAGCTACTACAGCTTCATCCAGGTATGCATCGCCCATCCCACTGCAGTGCTCAGGCTGACTAACACACACCAGGACATCGCCCAGCTCTCAACAATCCGCCCGCTCCGCGGCCTCGACCTGGCGCACCTGCACGACCGGCTGCGCACGCAGCGCCTGACGCCCATGCAGAGCAAGGAGATCTACGACGCGCTGGCCAAGCACGTGCGCTCGTACGACGAGATCTGTTTACTCTTAAGCGTCGCGCCCGAGGCGCAGGCGGGCCTGTTCTACGTCGCGCTGGGCCTGTTCCACAAGGACCGCGACGTGCGGTTCCGCACGGCCGACCTGCTCGAGCGCGTCGCCGAGCACGAGGCGGGCCAGCACTGGTGGCGCATGCTCAGCCGGTTTGAGAAGCTCGCGTATGTGCGGATTAAGAAGGAGGCCGAGGCCGAGGTGAGGGCGCGGTTGGAGAAGGAGGAGAGGGAGGGGTTTGGGGGTGGGGGGGAGGTGGATAAGAGGGTTAGTTAGTTGAGGGGCGTTGGTGGGTATAGCATGATTTTGGGGGGGGTGATCATGGGTGTGGCGTTGCTGGCTGTTGTTCGTTTTGTTTCTGCATCATGGGATGTGAAGTTGAATATTGGGGGGTTATATCGTATCATTCCTGCTTTGTCCGGGCAGACTTGTCCTTTCCTGTATCTATTCCGCCGCCCTTTCTGACCCGGGCGGTCCGTCCATACCTCCATCACATATTCCACAGTTAACCCTGTACATTTTACAGCAGCCCCAGGTGCTTCGCCGCGTGGTTGACGTGGTCATCGGCAAAGGTCGCGATGAAGTAGTACGAGTGGTCGTAGCCCTGTCGCCGTCAGCACCACCCTCTCACCAAGTCAGGGGCGCAAGCATGGATGCATGGGATGGGATACAAAACTCACCTCCTGATACCGCAGCGTCAGCCCCTCCACACCCGCCTCCCGCGCAGCCTCCTCCAAATTCTCCGGCAGCAGCTGCCCCTGCTTATAGAAATTATCCCCCGTCCCCACATCCACCAACGCCTTCAAATCCCCGCCCGTCCACCCCTTAACCAGCTCCGTCGCGTCATGCTTCTTCCACTCCTCCCTGTCCTCCCCAAAATACCCGCTAAAAGCCTTCTCCCCCCACGGACACTTCCCGGGGTTAGAAATCGGCGCGAACGCGCTGACACTCTTGTACATCCCCGGATTTTTCAAGTACAAAGTCAGCGCGCCATGCCCGCCCATCGAGTGCCCCATGATCGACACCCTGTCGCCGTCCAACCGCCCGCCGAACTCGGCGTCCGAGAATAATGCCTGGGGCAGTTCCCGCGTGATGTAGCTCTCCATGCGGTACCCGTCTTTCCAGGGGGCCTGTGTGGCATCCACATAGAACCCGGCGCTGGCGCCGAAATCCCACGAGGCGGTCTCCCCCGGGAGGTTGAGCCCGCGCGGGGAGGTGTCCGGGTAGAGGAGGGCGAGGCCGAGCTGCGAGGCGCGGTGCTGGAGGAAGCCCTTTTCGGAGCAGTTCTCGGGGGTGCAGGTTAGGCCGGAGAGGTAGATTAGGAGGGGGGCGGGTTTGGGGTTGGGGGAGGAGAAGGATTGGGGGGGGAGATAGAGGTTCACGGCCATGGGGGTGCCGGTTGAGGTGGAGGGGTGGGTGAGCTTGTGGAGCTTGCCGCCGAAGGAGGCGATGGTGGCTTTGGTTTCGAAGGGCATTTTGGTGGTGGTTGTGGAGTTGTGGTTGTTTGGTGGTGATAGTTGGGTTGGTGGTGAGTGAGGGAGGGAGTGGTATGGTTGAGACTTCGAGACTGGCAGTGAAAAGAGAGGTGGAGGTATGATTACTCCCGAACTGCCTTATTAAGATTCCAGTTCCCCGTTGCTATCAACCAGAGCTACCCCGCCAATTGACTGCCGTCGTTGTTGACTGCCGATGGCGGGGTAAAGGGCCCGGGGGACAAGAAAAGGGGCCCACAACGCCATGCTGTCATTGCCCTCCAACGCCGAACACCGATGCCATGCCGGCCGAACACCGATGCCATGCCGACCGAACAAACACACCAAATGAATTCCAAACACATCTGCCAACATCTCAAGTACACGAACTCCCGTTGTCAGTCTGGTTGCGGTGGCACTCAAACGACGTGAGGTACTTGTTCCACCCGACCGCGGTCATGTTGAACTTGTGCTCGTAGTCAAACGACACGGCGCCCATGGTGCAGCCCGTGGGCGACCTGCAGGCACCGCCGCACTCCATGCTTTTCGATTGTCAGCATTGCGCTCGCCAGTACCTCAGATAAAATCTCACATGTAAGGGTAGCAGTAAAACGGCGCGTCGTCCGGCGCGAACGTGGCCGCGTTGTTGATCAGCGTCGGCGGCAGGTTGTAGCACTTCTCGAGCTCGTAGATGGCGTACTCGCATTGGCCTTGGCCGTTGGGGTCGTTGCAGATGAGCACCTGGTCCGGGCGGGCGGTTGTGTGAGACGGGGGTTTATGGAGTTAAGGACTGGGATGCAGGGGGGTTGTTGGCACTTACACCACCGATCTCGCGACCCTGTGTGGGCACAGGCGAGGCTTGCGCGAAGCTGGCGAAGAAAACGGAAAGGATTGTCGTGGAGAGTAACATGGTTGCTGCTGGCTCTGGTAACACCCGAATTATCGATTACTTTGCTGTGTGGGAGGTTGGGCACAATTGAAGAAAGAGACTAACTAGACTTTCGAGTTATTATCACGGATGCCTACTGCACGAATACTCCATTTATATAGCAAACACGAGGACGAGCGCCGAAAGCGTTGCCTGGATGCTCGGAAAATACGGCCCAGTCAACCAACCATTACATCATGCGGGCACTTTTGTTGTTGAAGAGCTCGGTTCCACGGCATCTGCTGTTGGGACTTCTCACAAAGCGTCCGAGGGTGGCGTAGTCTGATCCATCCGAACCTGGGGATCTCCCATCACCCTGCTCCAATTGGCGAGGAGAGGTCTCGTGAGCTTGTCGACACAACACAGGAGCTGACAGCGACAGTACGCCAGGGGAAACGGCAATGATCGGCTTGTCAATACGAGGCGTCCACGATGTGGTTGTCTGGGAGAGGAGAAGACGCCTGTGTGACTGTGCCGCTACTGAGAACAGTGGGAAGGGACTCAAAGGGAGCCTTTAGCTTTCCGATTATCCCGAGAAATTGAAATTTGTGTGAAATCATATGTAATATTACAACTCAACATACACAATTAATACATAAATACTACATCCCTTTCGGTCGGGTCCACTTCCTCCCCCAACATCAACACCCTCCCTGGCAGGCGCGGTCCTGGAGCTCTTTGCTTGTGTGCGTCACGTTCTGGACGACCTTGTTGGCCAGGCGACGGGCACGTTGAGCTGGGCTGCCGCAGCTGGAGTAGGCGTGGTCGAGGAAGGCGGACTGGGAAAGGAGGTCTTCACTGCACTCGGCAGGTGAGCGAGGTCTCGTCGTCGCGCTTGATCTCGGCGGTTGTGGCGTCGAGGGAGAGGGCGAGTTCTGAGAGAGAGATCGGCTTGGCTGGCTCGGCCGAGAGGGCGAGGTTTGGTGAAGTCGAGAGCTTGGGGGGCGAGGTCGGCGTAATGGAAGGGACTGTGCAGACCGGGGCGATGGAAAGCCTGCGCGCGCGCCGTCTGGGCTTCAAGTTGCTGATTCTCTTGGATGAACTCGATTTCGTCCAGCTTCTGCATTGTCACCTCCTGCCAGAAGCGAGCCCATTCCTTCCAGTATTGGACGCCGTCGCTTTCCTTGACAAGAGTGCCGTAGTTGGTCATGACGGCGCTCCGTAGAGAGAGACTACGAAAATTCCATTCGCGAGAGGGCGCCCATGGGGCCCGGACGACGGACCGAATTGATCGACCGGGACCGGGCACGGGGACATTTTGTGCCCTGGCCTCGCGGGCCGTCCGAAGAATCTGTGGTCTGGCCTCGCGGGCCGTCGACTTGCCGTTGGACTTGTGCCGAGGCATTCTCATGGTTGCGACTAGCGAAGGGCTCGTCGAGTGGAAGCGAAGGGCTCGTCGAGTGGAAGGTTTGGATGCGGTCAGGTCCACCGACTGCTGGGTTTCTGATGTTTTCTGTTTGTTGGCTCGGGTAAGGAAGTCGGTGTTGCCCTAAATCTATGTATGGATGGGGTGAATGGAGGGCCCTTATATATAAGAGCATCTCGAAAATAAATGTTCAATACCGCTTTGTGGCCGCATACAGGCCTTGTACTGAGCACATAAACAAAGGTCGGCTACTGCGATGACTTCGCTACGAACAGCTTCCTGTTCCCTCTTTTAGTTTCTAAGCACAAAGCCGGCAACACTGTTTTCCCTCCGACTCGCCCATACCCTTGTAGCCCCGAGGGGACATCACTTCATCAAGACACGGGAAAAACGTATACTATTGATGACTAAAATGGAGAAAGTCAAACTATTGGCTTCTATTTAACGTGGTCCCGCGTTCTGACGCGGTCGCGTCAAGTCTTGGTGTTTCGTCTCTCCCCAACAACTTGACGCTTTGCCACAAAAACGGGCATATTCGCCTGCCGTTTTGTGAGAACGGCCTGAAAAGCATTGTTTGCCATTGCAACCGCCGCTCTCAAAATTGGCCAATGCCTGAAGGGGAGACTCGGCACATACACCATCATCAAGCAGGTCTACGAAACTGTCTGGATTGCGAGGTCAGGTCCAGGATCGTTCATCTTCGGCGTTATGCCTAAATGTTCTCGCTGACATTCTTCACAGGAACCTTCAAAACCAGCCCGTCGTTATCAAGAGCATTCGCCATGTGCGGCTCGAGAACGAGTACAGTATCCTGAAGCAGTTCCAGGACGCTGCCCCCCTTCGGCCGCTGATCGACGAAATCCAGGAGCCGCAAGGGCCCCCTGCCCTTGTGCTCAAGCACTACGACTGCCATGCTGGGAAAATCGCTGACAAACGGGGGCTTTCACCGCCCGAGATACGCCATGTCGCGCGGCGCGTCCTGGAGGGACTGCGTATCCTGCACGAGAATGGCTTTGTGCATACCGATTCGTTCAGAAACCCCCCTTCCCTGTCGCCCGGGCCTTTCCCTGCTTACCACCAGTTGCGGGCAGACGTGAAGCCGGATAATATCATGGTCAATCTCTGTCTTGATGGGGACGGCAAAATGCGCTTCAAGGACGCCTGTCTCGCCGACTTTGGGAACACGGTCGCAGTTGACAGCGAGTACGCCGTGAACGGCTACCCGCTCGGGACACCCATCTTTCGGAGCCCCGAGACGACCCTGATACTTCCCTTTGGCCCTCCTGCGGATGTCTGGTCGTTTGGTGCCACGGTCCGCCCACCTCCCTCTTCACAGTTCAAATGCCGCCGCATTCAGCGCCATGTCACGAACTGACCTACCCCAAGATCATCTCCCTCCTCTACGGCGAGGGCTTCGACCTCTTCCGGCCCAATGTCCCGGTGGACCACGAGTTATACGTGGACAAAATCCTGGAGAAATTCCATCAATTCTTTGGCCAGTACCACGCGTCATACTTGACCCTCCCCGGGATGAATCCCGAGGTCCTTGAACTGCTCAGCGAGATCCACACGACCTTCCCGCGCGAGCAACGGAAACCGTTCCAGCGAATCTCGCGGACCGAGATCAGTCACCGGGACCGGGACTTTATCTGCAGGATCATGAAGCTGGACCCGCGGGACAGGCCGACGGTGCAGGAGTTGCTGGAGGATGAGTGGCTTCAGGAGATGGGCGAGGAAGAGGACGCGGCTGCTGGTGGCACTTGAATCTACGGTTGCCATTGGGATACAATACACTACCAGGCTTGGTCTTTGGCCGTCTATCCCCTCTAAGCAATATCACGGCCGGCATGGCATTCTCTACTCTATTTCACAGCAAAAATACACAATAGGTTCAGTTTAGGAGCGATAAGACTTTAGTCCCAGCAGCGGCTCGCTGCAACACGAAGACGAAACCAAGTCAACTCCAAGAACAGTTATTGTTCATGTTAATATCAGGACAAAACTCCAACACCAGCGGCAGATAGACAGAAAACGTGTAACTGAAGTAACAATCCCCATTCTATGGAATCCCTAATAGTATATATACATAAACATTAAGTAGGTAGCATTAACCCCTCCCCTCAAAAGCCAGAGAGGAGGAGATATCCCATCCCACCACCACCATCCCCTTTTGGGTTACGACAAACAGCTCCCCCGATCAGGTAACTGCAGTACCATACCGGAACGAACCATCCTCCCCGTGTTTGCAAACCCCCCACAGCTCCCAAGAAGACAAAATCCCAAAAAACCAATCCAAAGTGCATCTATCGCCCGCCCAAAAAGGAAGGAGTGTCGTCACGCGTTGCTTGCTCGCCCATCATCCATCAGATCAGATCAGAAGAACCATACGCTTAACCCCCCCATTTCCAGAGAGGGACAGCGGAGAGGGAGTGAACCAAAAGAAACCAAACCATCACGAGGAGGGAACTCAAATGAGCACAACAGCACCCACCAACCCCGCCAAAAGCGCAAACACCCCCTTCCCGCCCCTGGCCACAAGCGACTCGGCCCCCGCAGTCGCCACCGGCGGCGGCGTGCTCGTGGGCGTCGAGATGACAACCGACGAAGTCCCGTTGCCAGCCGGAGGCGGCGAAGCCGACGACACGGGCGGGGGCACG
Organism: Parachaetomium inaequale; assembly: GCA_033296685.1. Lineage (NCBI taxonomy): Eukaryota > Fungi > Ascomycota > Sordariomycetes > Sordariales > Chaetomiaceae > Parachaetomium > Parachaetomium inaequale. The sequence goes on along the minus strand of MU854461.1, from coordinate 18,955 downwards.
ACCACGACGGGCGGCAGGGTGACCGAGGTGGGGATGATGACGGTGGCGGGCGGGAGAGGGGTGGAGGTCCAGACCGTCGAGGTGGCCTCGACGATCACCGTCGAGTAGCCCGTGACGGTTTCTTGGGCCGTGACGGGGACGTTGACGGTTACCGGGATGACTTCGGTGATGGTTACTGGGACGATATCGGTGATGGTGCGGACGTCGGTGTTGGTGAGGGTGATTCTAACAGGGGGGGTTAGTGGCTGGAAAGAGGAGGGGGATAAAAAGGATG
>MU854461.1:0-18671 GCA_033296685.1 Parachaetomium inaequale | reverse complement strand
AGGGTAATAAGAGGGGGGGAAGGGGGAGGGGGATAGAAGGGGTGGGGGAGGGGCTTACGTGTCGGTTTGGGTGACCTTGACGGTCGAGCCCTCGATCACTGTGGTGTAGGTGGTCACCGGGCAGGTGATCTGATTCAAATGTTAGTCCTACTACTACTTGAGTCGAGGAGTGGAGGGCGAGACATACCGTCGTGTAGACGTCGGTCGTCTCGTACTCGGTCGCGACCGACGTCGTGTAGATGGTCTCGGTCTGCTGGACCTTGGTGACGACGGTCGAGGTCGACGTCCAGGTGATCTCCACCGTCGAGCCGTCGACCACCTTGGTCTCGGTGACGGGGCACAGCTCGGTGAGGGTGGTGTAGACAACTGCGAGTGTGTAAGCCAGTATTTTAGAGTCCAAAGGTTAGGGGGGCCTACCCTTTTCAGTCGACTTGGTCACGGGGGGCGCCGTCTTGGTGATGACGATGGTGGTGGGGACAACCGTCTGGACCGTGCTGGTCGTGGTGAAGGTGGTCGTGTAGGTGTGGCCGGGCTTGGTGTGGGTCTCGGTGACGGGGCAGACGGTGGTGTAGGTCACAATGACCTTGGTGGTGATGGTCTCGCAGTCCTCGTCCGACTTGCCCTTGTCGGGCTTGTCGTGCCCGTACGTCCTGTCGACCAGGCCCCGCTCTCCCCGGAGGGGAATATTGGCAGCCAAGGCCGTGGCCGCGAGGGCGACGAGGGAAAGGGCGGCTCTCATGGTGTCTGCGTGACCGGCGTGGTGGCGACAGCTGGCTTGTAGCGAAGGTTAAGGGCTGGTGGACCCAGGATCTTCAGGCACGAGGCGGCTGGGAGAGGGTCTGAGGAGCCTTAGCGAACGGTTGGTGGTCGGGAGAACCCAGGAAGCCGGCGATGAGAAGCAGGATGGGGAGAGAGGGCAGCAGACGACCCGGGAGGGCGGGATGTTTATACACCAAGTGGCATCCCAGGCAGGACCTCGAGCGAGAGCAAGTGTGGTACAGTAGGGTTGGGATGACATGCTGCTGCTGTCCAACAGCAGCTTGAGACAATCCCATCTGGACTGCATGGGGCTGGCCGTGATGGGAGGGCCGGTGGGGATCAGAGGATCAGAGCAGCGACTCTCGGCACAGGAATCGCGAGGTTGGGCAGACGCCCCGGCTGTGAGACCGAAGCGGAAGCTGGTCTGCATGCCTACAGCCGCGGCCGCTGGTTGGCCCAGCCAGGCCGTTGTTGGCCGTGCAGGAAGTACATAGAACAGGAGGAGGCGAACAGCAGTCCCGGCTGTCAGATTTCCGCGCCGGCCGAGTGTACCTGGGGTGGAGTGGTCAACCCGGGGGGAGGTCCTGCATCCACAGGCCCGTCCAACCTCTTCCACTGCCATTGGAAATCCACCGGATATGGCGCAGCCGTTACGCTGCTGACTCCCAGTTTAAGGCAATAGTATTCTGCGGCTGTTTGCTGTTTCAAGGCCTCGAGGAGGGCGGCGCAGGCGGTGCTTCCTATTGCTACCTGATAACTGAGCGTTTGTGCCTCACCCTTCTCCCCGAATCCCACTGGCACCGGAGACGGCCTGCCTGCTCAGCTGAGACCTGCTTCGCGTGCACCTATGGGAGGAGCAACTTGTATGCGTGCTGCTGATCGGTGGTCGGGGGCGTTGTGTGTTGTTCCTGGAAACTAACGCTCATCTGCGTTAGCGTGGTGCTGTGGGGGGGTGCCGGACCCCTGAACAACAGCAGCAGCTGAGTGGGCGAGCGCCGGCAGTGACCCCTGTCCATGATGTCGGCTATGCTGGGCGATGACGATAAGCTTGCCGATGACGATAAGCTTGCCAAGAGTGTGTGCCCCTGTTGGTGCTCCTTGGCTCCGTTTGACGTGTTTCTGGCCTTGACCAGAGACCGCCTTCTCGACCGGCCCGATCGCCGACCTCTTCGGCGGAGTTGGGGGTCCTAATCTGGGAAACAGCAGTGCTGTTTTTGTCGTCTCGCCGGCGGAGACCAACAGACAACTTGAAGCGTGCTTCAGGTTGACCGGGGCGCTGCCTGGAGAGTTCTCGGGAACCCGCCGATGGGTAGTCTAAGCTGGATTACATACGTCCTGTCCGCGTCTTTTTCCGATGACTGCGGTTACCTAGTCCGATGTCTGGCGGCCGGCGGCGACGCAGGGCCTGGGGAAGCATGCAGTGTAGCCCACTCGACCACACCAACCCGAGGGTCGACAGACCGCCTGCCCGTCCCCGCGGTCCTTGTCCCCGCGGTCACTGGCGACCGGCTGAGGGTGTGTTGCCCGGCCAGTCTGCCGATCGGCTGCCCTTGGGCTGGGCCGAGAACGCAGCTGTGCTCCCCCAACAAAAAAAAGCAAGGTCTGCACGCAGGCCGTGGCCAGGGAAACTCCCGCGGTCGCCCGCGCGATCTGCACCTTCGGCTGGCTGACGTGGAGACGGCTCCGTCGAGAAGACGAGAATGGGGAGTTGGCCCCGGCCTCTCAAAGCTCACGACGTAATCCATTCTGGGCGGGGGGCGCACTCGATATTAAACAAGCTGCAGTCATTCCTTTCTTCGGTAGGTGGTTTCTGGCAGGCTGCAACATCCCATGCAAGGCCGCTGAGCATCGAGATGCGACTTCCTATTGCTGTGTGCTGCGGTGGGTGTATCGTGGTCGGCTGTGGAGGGGTCGTGGCGTCATTGAAAAACAATAAACCAGGTCTCGACGGCAACCAGGCCGGAATGTGTGGGGCAGCCCTGCACACCGATCCCGATCGTGTGGTCCGAGGGGCTCCGGTGTCTGCCAAGCGTTACCATCGCACCATCACACCACCTCGAATATTCCGTCTCTCCGCTTGTTCCCTCGGAACAGAGAGCCTGAACCCGGGTACCGGCTCAAGCGTCCGCAGTGACACCCAGGCCCCGAGACTCCAGGCTAGCGGCCACGAGGCACGCGAGAAGGCAATCGAGGCTCCGAGAGGGCACAGCTTGCCACTCTCCCGCTGTCACCAAGCACCCGCAGCTGCCCTCTGCAAACACGGCCACGACAATGCTCGTGTCTGTGGTTGATAAACCGGCGTCGGATGGCAATTGGCTCGCTAGACGGTCTGCGGTATACATGCATCCTACTGGCTGTCCCCGGGTTGTCTCGGCTTGCCCACACCTGGACATGTGCTGGAGAAGTCGAGTAGAAACATCGCCAATCCGGATTTTCACCTCTGCTCTGATGCAGCATCTCGATCTCGCCGTTTCGCCACTGCCGGGCTATCCGGAGCGGCTACCACATGGGAAGGAGGATGCGACTGGGGACTTCAATCGATCGTCCCAGGACTCCAAACCGGCGCCCTGAACACAGAAGCGGGTGGCGGGCCGTGGTGCTGTCAAGCAACACAAAACGCGCTGTCAGACTGCGTTTCAGCTTCACGTTGGAGGACGTTGTCGGGGGATTGTTTGCGATTCGCATGTGCTTTATGTGCCGTGCTGAGGTGGCTCAACACCTCGAAATAGGGAACCGGTCATCCTGGCGACCTTTTCTGAGGCCGTCGCCGGGATTGGGATGGCGGAAGCGGTGCCTGGAAACGTTATTTGTGGGGTCTGTGGGCCGATGTGTGTTGACCCACACCTTCCCGAGAGCGTCGGTACGTACCTTGTGGAGCCAGCCACGCGCACAACCTGGCCTGGAAGCCAACACTGTGCGAAATGGAAACAGGTTTTGGGCCAGGATCTTCGACTTCAAGTTGAATTCGACGTCAAACTTGGGGCTCTGGATTCTAGAACTCGCTCTCTACCTGTCCTGAACAGCTGGTCCTCCCCCAGCTGCCTATGAAATTCGTTCCTAGGCACCTAGTAATCAAACAACCCCGGCCCTGTCATGGAGTCGTCATCGACACGAAAATCCGAACGCCATCCGATCAGGGATGCCTTCCAAAGACTTTATTCACAACAAACTCCCAGGCAGATGGGTTTGCAGCCCAGCTTACCTACCAGGTTACACCAGGCGCCGGCACGACTGCCCCGGCCCTGCCGAATCGGCGAGACCAACAAAAGTACCTATCTTTTGATTCATGGCAGCAACGGCATCTCCAGGGTGGTCACATGTGCAGACTGCAGACAGGCAATCTACGGTAGGTAATTCTGAGCAAGGTGTGCTAGAGAAAAAGCGTCTAGACCTTCCAGACAGCATCATGACTGTGTAAAATCCATGATACGTAGGTAAGACGGAGGACACGCAGGCTCTAGGGTTTGCCAACTACAGCAAGATTGCGGCCAGAACCCCCGATACAAGCCCATCAAATGATAAAAGAATCGACTCACAGTAATGCTTGATATGCTGAATCCTTCGGTAGAAAAAGTCGCAGTACCCCGGGAAATCCACTGTTTATCCTTGGTGTCCCGCTGACATGATTCATCAAGAGATATTGAACTCTCACAATCAATCTTGGCCGTCACCTCGCCCTTCTCGAGCGCGTCTTGGAGCTTCTGCCGTACGCACATAATTTTAGCAGAGCTCATCCAGTCCTTGTTCCCTGCAACGACTGGATGTTCTGTGGAAAATCTGCTGATAGCTAGCTGCTCGTCAAGTGTCTCGGTCGAAAACCCCGACGTGGGGATCGGGTCGGACGCCCTATTTCAGCAAGTGGTTGTCGATCCTGTAACACCCTCCCCGTCTCAGGAGAACGTATTTGCTGCAGAGGTCGATCTCGTGACCCCGTCACAGCAACAGCATAGCAACAACAGCTGGTCAGAGGCTGAAAGGCAATGGGACAAAGCAGACCGTCGGATGAGTCTGGGGAGGACGTGACTCGAGAAAGTAAAAACCTTAAAATGGGGGTATGACGGTCGACGGCGTCACAAATCAGAGAGCGAGTTGACCGGCGGAGTCATTCACACCCCGCCGCGGCATCCTCGAGAGACTCATCGCAGACGAGAGTGTGCTCCTTCCTCAGGCAGCCCCTGCCGTGATCCTTGCAGGCTTCACAGTAACCAGCTCCGTAAATACAACATACTATATCACCGGGTTTGGTCTGTTCAACCCCCGTGCGTTGATGCCCACTAGGGATAGCGATACATAAGTATCCAATAGGATTACAGTTCGGTACATGTAGCTTAGGTCGGTTTTGTTCTGTCCAAAACCGAGAGTTTGTATAGTTGATGGGTGCTAGAATAAACCTAAGGGTCGCTGGCAAACAGTGGTTTAGTATATATACATAATATACATCAAGGAGACCTCTCTACTCCATGTTACTAGTATGTGTATAGTAATCACAACTTCACATTGCCTACCTACTAGACGCCAAAAGCATGCTTTGGCCCTCTAACGTTTGCCATAGAAAGAATTCAAACAATCCTAATCTCCGTCTTCTCATAACTCCTCAAGAACTCTACCGAAAGCCGCTGATGCGACGCAGGGTCCTCTTCAAGAAACCGGTCAAGATGCCCCGCTCAGCCCGGTCAAAAGTCCCAACCCGGAGATATGCGTCCCCTGCCTTTATCGGGTGGACGATCAAACCACAAGGGTCGGTCTCAACGAATGCTCGATATCTCCCCGACTTCTCCGCCGCCGTCTCGACTGACCCCGTCATCACCAACATCAGATTCCGAGCCCAGTCTTCTTGGTCGCCGGAGGGCTCCCAGTCCAGGTAGCACATAAACATGACGGAGATGCCGTCCTCCTCTCTGTGGCACACGTACTCCCCGATGGGCGAGTTATCCCGCCGTGCTTCGTCGGAATAGGCGGCGATGGAGCCGAGGGGAAATGCATGTGCCGTAAGGGACAGTTCGCCATGGGAGATCTGCCCGAATCTGTCGACGCCCTGCGGGACGGTGGCCGTCGCCAGATTGTCACATTCGGACCGGATTGTGGGCGATTTCCAGCCGAGCCACGGATCGAGACTGCGATCGCCGGTGGTGAAGAAGGAAATCGGGCCCCGGCCTGCCCAACTCCATGATGGTGCGATGTAGTACGCCGCCGAAGGCTGTTCAAGCGCCCGAGTCAGGCCGGAAAGCGTCTTGTGCGGGCGGTTCTCGGCGCTCCAGGAGAGTCCCTTGATCAGATCGCCAGACCACATCCCCGCGACGTATTGGTCTCCCGTCAATGCTGCGGCGAACCGTTGAGCCAGGCCGGAGAGCGCGGGGAGGGCGTTGGTAGGGGAGGTGAGTTCCCTCCTGGAGTACCCAAGCACCACTTGTCCGTTCCACAGATCATAAAGATCAGCCCGGCTGCTGCTGGGGTTCGATATCCTGTCGAGCATGAACCGGGCGTCATCGTTGTCTTCGGTTCTCACCTCGTTGCCGAGCTCTGTCTTGGTGCCTTGGCTGCAGGCAAAAATCAGGCCCAGCCTGCTAAAGTAGATGGTCCTGGTAGACATGATCCCCTCTTGGAAAGTCCATCCACGGCTCGACCAGCGACTGCTCTCGATTTCCGAGACAACCACTTCTCCGTGGCTCGGGGTGTCGTCGCTGTAGATGGCACTATGCCCGATTTCGAAGGTCGAAGGGCGTCTCAGGTCATCTTCAGGGTAGTACACTCCTGCATAAGGCAGCGTAATGGTGAACGGGTTCCTTCCACGAGTCAGAAAGCCTTCCTGGCAAGAAGCTGACGCGAGGGCACAGATGGTGGCGTAGGAGCCCGCATAGATCCTGTGCATTTGCGACGATTCCCTTGCCCAGTCGGCCGCGTCCCCTTGACGGATACACAGCGCGTCGATCCAGAGATACGGGACCCCGAGCGTCCTCGTCAGAGCCACGGCGTCCTGCTGTATAGGCGACATGTCGCCGAACAGGAACTCCCGCTTGAGCCGGTCCTCGGAGACGGAGGAGAGCTTCAGTTGGGATTTTGCCTGCTCTGGATTTCCCCAGCAGTAGCTCAGCGTCAGATATCTGGAATCCCTACCTGCCCTCGACGATGCTGCTGCAAGACTGGTGGTCTCGATAATCGCGAGCTTGGCGCCCCGAACGTCAATCAATCGCGTGGGCAGAAAGTCGGCTTCGGCGTGCCCGTGTCTGGAGTGTTGGCACTTTTCAGAGCACGCCTGGAGATTTGAAAGAATGAACGGGATGCATCTGTCTTCCAGGGCGTGCCTTGGGATCGGCCTTGTCATGCGGAACAAGGGGCCAACCGAGCCTGGGAGTTTGGGTTACAACTTACATCAATGGCCTTCAAGGAGACCAGAGGGAATTTGAAGTTGCTGGGAACCAGCTTACCTTGTATAGAAGCGACTGGCCAGGTGAAACTCCCCGCGGACCTTCCCCTGTGCGCTGACACTGGGCGGAATTTTCGTTAGAGTCTACGAAGCTACTAGTAACATGAATTGGACTCACCTAAGCCATCGCCGGACACCTTGGGAGGGTCGATATTCACGATCAGCTGCAGAAGCAGAGAGTGTATCAAGTACTTGGGTGTCTTGTCGTCAGTGGCCTCGGACCGGGAGCGATAGACCAGGACTAAATAGACTCGGCGGGGGAGTGGTTTAGCGGACACATGTCCCCGGTTCCTAGTCCCCCTGGCTGCTGTCCAGGGCCGGTCGTGTGGATGTCTCTCGATGAGAGCGCAGCTAGTATGAATGCGCAAAACCGCCAACCGGTTGCGGTGATGGATTGGGCCAAGCCGGGCATTCGGGGATAGAGATCTTGGTGAAGGAAACTGGACTCGTATACCGAGGTTCTCGCATGCGAGGGCAAGAATCCAAGTGCAGTTCGGCATCTGGAGCATAGACGCGCTCCCTCAGGGTCTTGCTCCATGCTGGGGGATTGTCGTCTGTTGATCACGGGAGGCAAAGGATGGGTATGGAACGCTGAACTGATGAGGGGGTCGGAAAGCTACCAGTACTGGTAGGGCTGCCTGGGTACTTGCCAAGTCCCATTGAGCGCGTTGGGCACAGTTACGTATGAATCGAGATCGGGTGGTGGCTCTGAGTGGAGTTACACAGCAGTAAGTCGGAGCTTGGGTATCTTGTCCAAAAGAATCCTGTCACTTGATCATATCCCACCAACCTTACAGCTTACAAGAATCTAAGGCGCATAACATAGGCGGTAAGAGGGCCGAAGGCCTTTGAGGGAACGGGGAAACGACTGGAGGTGAGGGGGCCATTACCGAGGAGTTGCCACTGGCACCGAAGTTACACCGCAAACTCAAGCAAGAGGGTAAGGCCTCTGCTACTAGTAACATCACGCGGACTCAGTAACAATCACAATTCTCTCGACGACTCTCGTAGTATCTTCCCACACCTTGTCAGGCCAGCCCTTCAGCTTGTAGACTTCAAAACACCTCCATAGCACCCGGGGTAATCTCATCGCTGTGCTCATCGACCTGGTGCAACCTGCCTTTCACATAAAACTCGACGATCATGTGTTGATGTCGTGATGGTGGCACGGCCAAGAGCCCGGCCATTCATTCAAGCCTCCAGGGGGTTGCACACCGGAAATTCCGGGGTTAGAGCCGTGGAATCAGACTCGCTTGACTCCCACGACGCCAGGCATGGTCCCGATGTGGCTGTATTCCACTAGTGGTTTGCTTTCCGGCCCCCAACAAAACAGCCAAGTGTTCCATGTCCAACGCCAAGTCTGGATGTTGTGACTCACTTCAGCTGAGTGAGGGATATCTTCCAATTTGACAACCTGGAAGCCCGAGCCGGTCACCGAAAACGTCCACCACCATGGCTGCTGCGGCGATCAAGGCGATCAACGCCCGGATTAGGTCCAACAAGGCGTTAGACTACTTCTGCTCCACGCGTAAGTTTGGGCGTTTCATTGTCACTGAATGGACATGGAGTCGAACCTGTAACTTGCTGACGCGACTGCAGACTTCTGGGGTCCGGTGTCCAACTTTGGCATCCCTCTCGCAGCCATCGCCGACAGCCGGAAAAGCCCCGAGTTGTAAGAAGCCGCGCAGAGCTCCGATCGAGCGACTGGAAGATACTGACAGCGTCGGTGCTCAGGATATCCGGCCCAATGACGGGCGCCCTCGTCATCTACGCCTTCACCTTCATGCGGTACTCGCTCGCCGTGACGCCCAAGAACTACCTGCTGTTCGCATGCCACTTTGTCAATGCCGGATCCCAGCTCTCGCAGAGCTACCGATTCCTGGATTACCACTACTGGGGCGGAAAGGAGAGTGGAAAGTACGCGAAATCGATTGCCGCTTCGGCTGCGGATAAGTAGTCGGCCATGGCCAGCAGGTTAGGACGGGGACCAGGAGCAAGGAGCCGCTGAGGTTGAGAATCGAAGATGTTGACCTATTCTTGGGTGACGGATAGTCAACAACGAATAAAAAGGGCTCGCTGTGTCTGACAGAAATACCCCTGGTGGACATCAAGGTGCAGGGCCGATTGACCAATCAATGCCGGCGCTTCGATAACAGGTCCGAACCGCGGGGGAGTGGAGGGGTAACAACCCCCCAGGTTTTTTTTCTGTTAGCGCTTGACAGGAGGGGCACGATGCTGGGCAGAGCACGACCGCTCCAGCTCCCGCTCCAGCCCCGACTCCGACCCGACCCAACGTGAAGTTGTGAACATGTCGTCCCTGCGCATCCTGCTGATCGGCAACGGCGGCCGCGAGCACGCGCTGGCCTGGAAGCTGGCCCAGTCGCCGCTGGTCGAGGCCATCATCGCCGTGCCCGGCAACGGAGGCACTGCGCGCGTGCCCAAGACCACCAACGACGCCTCGGTCGCCGCCGACGACTACCCGGGGCTCGTCGACCTCGCCCGCCGGAATGCCGTCAACCTCGTCGTGCCGGGCCCCGAGGCGCCCCTCGTCGACGGCGTCGAGGGCTTCTTCCGCGACGCCGGCATCCCCGTCTTCGGCCCGTCCAAGGACGCCGCGCGCATGGAGGGCAGCAAGACCTTCTCCAAGGACTTTATGAAGAAGCACGCCATCCCGACCGCCGCCTACGAGAACTTTTCCGACTACGAGCAGGCCTGCCAATACGTCAAGTCGGTCCCGCACAACGTCGTCATCAAAGCCACCGGCCTGGCCGCCGGCAAGGGCGTGATAATCCCGCAGTCCCAGGAGGAGGCCCTGCAGGGGCTCAAGGAGATCATGCTGGACAAGGCCTTCGGCGACGCCGGCGACGAGGTCGTCATCGAGGAGTTCCTGACGGGCGACGAGCTGAGCATCCTGTCCTTCTGCGACGGCACCACCATCAAGTCGCTGCCCGCCGCCCAGGACCACAAGCGCATCGGCGACGGCGACACGGGCCTCAACACGGGCGGCATGGGCTGCTACGCCCCGACCAAGCTCGCCACCCCGCAACTGATTGCCCGCATCGAGCGCGAGATCCTGCAGCCGACCATCGACGGCATGCGCAAGGACGGCTTCCCCTTCCGCGGCTGTCTCTTCACCGGCCTCATGATCGCCCCCGACGGCACCCCCAAGGTGCTCGAGTACAACGTCCGCTTCGGCGACCCCGAGACCCAGACGGTGCTGCCGCTGCTCGAGTCGGACCTGGCCAAGATCATGTACGCCTGCGCCGGGCCCGTTCCGTACCTCGAGGACATCCCGGTCAAGGTGTCGTCCAAGTTCAGCACCACCGTGGTTGTTGCCGCCCCTGGCTACCCCGAGTCGTACCCCAAGAACATCCCCATGCAGGTGGCGGACGCGCCCGAGGGCATCAACATCTTCCACGCCGGCACCAAGCTCTCCGGCGACTCTCTCCTGACCGCCGGCGGCCGTGTCATCGCCGCCACCGCAGTCGGCGACTCCCTCCGCGCCGCCGTCGACAAGGCCTACGAGGGCGTCAAGCTGATCAACTTTGACGGCATGTACTACCGCAAGGACATCGCCCACCGCGCCTTCCGCGCCACCGACGCCGCCAGCAAGCTCACCTACGCCCAGTCCGGCGTGAGCATCGACGCCGGCAACGAGCTGGTCGACCGCATCAAGGCCGCCGTCGCCACCACCCGCCGCCCCGGCGCCGACGCCATCATCGGCGGCTTCGGCGGCGAAGTCGACCTCTCGGCCGCCGGCCACCCCGGCGCGCCCATCATCGTCGGCGCCATCGACGGCGTCGGCACCAAGCTCATCATCGCCCAAAAGATGAACAAGCACGACACGGTCGGCATCGACCTCGTCGCCATGAACGTCAACGACCTGGTCGTCCAGGGCGCCGAGCCCTTCATGTTCCTCGACTACTACGGCTGCTCGCGCCTCGACGTCGCCGTGGCCACCTCCTTCGTCGAGGGCGTCGCCCGCGGCTGCCTCCAGGCCGGCTGCGCCCTCGTCGGCGGCGAGACGGCCGAGATGCCCGACCTCTACACGGGCGACGACTACGACGCCGCGGGAGCCGCCATCGGCGTCATGCGCGCCGCTCAGCGCCTGCCCCGGAAAGATGCCATGGTCCCGGGGGACGTCCTCCTCGGCTTGGCGTCGTCGGGCGTCCACTCGAACGGCTTCTCGCTCGTCCGCAAAATTGTCGCCACCAAGGGGCTCGAGTACACCGACGCCTGCCCGTGGGACGAGTCCACCACCCTGGGCGATGCCCTCCTCACCCCGACGCGCATCTACGTCAAGCCCCTCCTCGCGGCTATCGCCCAGACAGGCGACGCCATCAAGGGCATGGCGCACATCACCGGCGGCGGGCTGACCGAGAACATCCCGCGCATGCTGCCGAAGCACCTGGCGGGGGAGATTGAGGTTGGTGCCTGGGAGGTGCCGCCCGTGTTCAAGTGGCTCGGGCAGGCCGTCGAGCCGGCTGAGATGGCGAGGGCGTTTAACAATGGGCTGGGTATGGTTGTGGCTGTGGAGGCGGGCAGGGTGGACGAGGTGGTGGGTGTGTTGGAGAAGGCCGGGGAGAGGGTGTGGAAGGTGGGGAGGTTGGTTGAGAGGGAAGGGGAGGGGGAGGGGTGTGTTTTGAGGGGGTTGGAGAGGTGGGCTTAGGGTGGTTGGTTGGTTACTCATGTGTGTGGGTGGTTGATGGGGCCGGGTCTGGGGTAGATAAAATGGTATAGACGTTTGAATTTTGCTTTGGTGCCGTGAGGGTCGCTTTATTTGCTGAGTTGATGTGGTGCTGTGGCCTATGGAGTAATGGCCCAGCCAGGAAACGGGGGGAAGTGTTCGGTACTACTCATGAAGGACACAGACAAGGTGAGGTTACCGGACAGCCGGATGGTGAGTTAAATTAATCCGGCCCTACAACATACAACAACGCATCTCCTTCGTTCCGTCGGTTTTGGAATAGCCAACACCGCCGTCCTCACCCTCCCTAGCACAGTACATACAACACCCGCCCGCCTCATCTAACCCATCCGGCGGCTGGATCGCCTTTGGCGCCTCAACCCAGTCAAACTCCCCCATCCCCTTGTTGGTCAGCCAGACATCCCCCGGCCCCCGCGCAGTCCTCGGGGTAGTAGACCCATCAAACATGGAACCGCTCAAAAAAGTGTGCGGAAACCCGTCGTGGTCAAACTCATACGCCCCCTTAATCTCCCTCACCTCCTCCTCCTCGCTCAGCGTCACCCCAAACTGAACCCGTCCACACTCCCCCACAAATGCTCACCTTCCTACTTACTGTATATAGCAACCCGTCGAGTAGTTCAACTCTGGCATCAAACAAACTTGCCATCAGATCCACAGAGACTCAAGTCCTCACAAGATGCGGACCACACCCGGACATTACCTCACTCTTAACGCCAGCCGTGGCTCTATAGCCGCAGTGTGTTGTTATCCTTGCGATGTTCATTGAAAAACTTAGGATTCACTCTACCTAGGGCTTCTCTCTCCTCTTCTAGGGCGTGTCCAAGAGCAGACCAGACTAGACTTTATCTATCCCACGCCACGCCAGACCGACAATTCCGCATGCTACCCAGTGCACCCCCCTCTATGCTCTATAACGGCTGCGGCATCTCTCAAGTCATCGCTGAAACGGACCGTGTAACCTGACAAACCTCGGCATCCCAGCTCCCATCTCTAAGGGTATCTATCATATGCCCCCTCCCTCCCCTGCACTCCGCACCCAGCACGGGCATGGACGCGAGGGGAACGCGGGGCATGTTGTTGCAGTATCTTCTGCTGGCTGCTGCTGCTGTGTGAATTTCGGATGAACTCATGCTGATGTATCTCCTCGTCCAAGATTCTTCTCTATCCTGAGGTCGAGGTGGTGTTGCTGCGGCCATGCGCGGCTCCCGCAGAGGCGGGCTCTCCTCAGGCGGCGACTCTCGTGTCGGCGCCGGTGACCTTGGCCACGCCGTTTGCGTCGTTGGTTACGGCCTTGTTGACGGACTGCCCCCGCGCCTTCTCGGTCAGCGCATAGAGCTCCTGGAGCATCAGGCTCCGGGTTGACCTGGTCAGCTCGTCGACGTCGGCGGCCGTGAGGCCGGTCGTGGGGATAGGGTCGAGGACTGTAGATCCGTGTTAGTTAAGGGTTCAAACGGAGAGCAAACAAGAAATGCCTACCCTTGCACGGGATTCGCCCGGCATTAAACACAAGCCCCTTGACCCAGAGCACGTGGCTGTAGTTGGCCACGACCACGGGCACGATGGGCACCTGGGCCTGGACGGCGAGGTGGAAGGCGCCCTTCTTGAAGGGCAGCAGCATGGGGTCCTTGGCGTAGCTGCGGGTGCCCTCGGGGAACATGTAGACGCTCTGGCGCTTGTCGCGGATCTCGTTGGCGGCGCTCTGCATGGCCTGGCGGGCGTCCTTGCTGTTGGCGCGGTCGATGAAGACGCTGCCGCTGAGGGCCATGAACCAGCCCAGGAACGGCATCTTCTTGAGCGACGCCTTGGCCGTCACGCTGCAGTACTTGGGGAACATGCAGCCCAGCATCAGCACGTCGAGCTCCGTCTGGTGGTTGCCGATGAAGACGGCCGGGCGGACGCTCTCGAGGTGGCCCTTGGGGTCCTCAATGTCAAAGGTCACGCCCGTCGAGAAGCCCATGATGTACTTGAAGCTGCGGGCGACGGCCCATTGCGTGAGCTGGTTGAGGCCGACGGCGCGCAGGACGACCGAGGCCGAGACGCCGTACAGCGAGCTGAGGACCAGGGCCAGGTACGAGGCCAGCAGGCGGGCCACAAAGGCCGACTTGGGTATTATGGCGGACAGCATGTAGAAGAACAGCGTCAGGGCGGTGTACCCGGCCAGGAAGTAGCCGACATAGCAGAGGAAGGCCGCCATTTTGAGGTCGAGGGCAGGTTGATCTGAAGCAGGCGGGCGGGTGCGTCAGACGCAGTCACGCAGGTTTCTGCAGCGTTCGATGTGCGTCGCGCCTGCCGGGCGTATGTCGATGCAGAGAGTAGGTTCGGGCTGTGTTTCGTCGATGTGGCTAGAAGCCTCGAATGCGTCGGCGGTCTGTCGGAGCGGGGTGTTGAGGCGGGCAATCGTGGGTCGGCAGCGGTGGAGATGCAGAAAGGAGACGTTTCAGGGACACATCGGATGGGATCGTCTTGTTTTCTTTAGGTTGTGGTGAGGGTATGCGATGCAGCAGTCATGCTTCTCGGTCACGACCGGCAAGACCGAGAAGAATCGCTGGGATGCGCACGTGGGACTTGACACCAGATAAAAGTTTGGACGGCGGCTGGGCCTTGCTGGGGAGTGATGCATGTGTCTCCGATGTGGGGTGGGATCATGGATGGGCCGCTGCCTGCCTCGATTGGCCCACAGACCCCGGCATGACCCACAGCCTCTTCCGAGGTTGAGAAATGGTTGAGGTTTGGGGCGGGAGCAGGCGCGCTGGCGTCAGTCAAAAAGCTTGGCGCTGGAAGCAAGCCGCGTCCCATAAATTCGCCAGCCGTCTCACCGTTTCCGAGTTACGAATACATAAAGGTAGAGACGAATTTCCACGTGTTTCAAAAGTGGTCGAGAGATGCGCATTGCACACCCATTCACTTCGTCCATCTTCATTACATAGTATAAAAGAGACCTAACATCCGGTCGCCTCGGCTGGGCGCAACTCGATGACGTGGGTGGTCGTGCTGTGTTCCGCGAGACGGAAGTCGGAGAGAACAGCGGTCGATCAAAGTTGAATCCGAGAATGCCATTGTCGGAGGCGAGAGAAAAGGAATATGTAACAAGAAACCGAGCCCGAAACAAAGACAACTTTTACATTGCGCTGGCATTTTTGCCGCAGTTCACCCATCGCAGGCGGCGCCAAGGGCGACAGATGCTGGAGTGGATTTGGGGAACAGGCCACTCCAAGTCTCCAATGACTGACTCCAGGATTGCTCCCGCTCCGATCCGACACTTGCAGGCCCAACCTGTAACGCGACAGCCGCAGCAACAACTTCGGCACAATCCTAGCCTCGCCCGCGACTTGCTCGATTATGTCAATGGTCTGACTATGATCGATTGAATTCCAGGTTTCTTGGACCATTCGACGACGACCCGATGATGATCGCATCTCCGCAATAGCGCTATCGAGCCCTGAAGAACCATCTTCGCACCTCTCACACCACACCACAGGCCTGCGGTTCAGTCGCCGTCCTTCTTCGACATGGCCGCATCCCGTCGCGGGCAGCCGCCCCTCTCCGTCCGGTTGCCGCAGCCGGCTGCCGCCCTGCCCGACCTCCCGCCCGTCTCGGCCCTCTTCCTGATCGACTTCGACGTCAAGGCCGGCTACACCATCACGTGGAAGCAGGCCGTGCCGGGCCTCGAGCTGGAGGGCACCGTCGAGTACAAGAGCCTGCCGTCGGGCCTCCACACCGTGTCCGACGACCTCATCTACTTTGTCCACGACGGCGGCCACGCCGGCCTCAGCGCCTTCGTCAACACCCCCACCGACGAGGAGGAGACGCGCCACGCGCGCATGATTGCCGTCGGCGTGCTGGTGCCCCTCAGCTACGGCCGCCTCGGGAGGGCCTGGCGCCATGCCGAGGGTCTGAAGGACATGGCGGCCAAGCTGGCCGCCGATCGGAAGCAGACACAGCTGCTGGAGGAGTACTGGGAGAAGAACGGGGTGAGCGAGACGACAGCGCGGCAGCCGTTGAAGGACACGCCGCTCGAGTCGCCGCTGCTCAGCATCAAGGCCAGCCGCCCCGGGCTCGGCAAGGGGCATGCTAGGAATCGCTCTGCCTCGGACGGCACCGCCTTGATCCCGCCAGGCCACCGCCTGTCACCGTTCCACCCGGCCTGGAGCCTGACCTCGCTGCTGGACACCTTTGGGCCCCTGATCTTCCCGATACACCGCGCCGCCCTGTTGCGCAAGCGCATCTTGATTTCCTGCCATGCCCCGGTGCATGAGGTTTGCAATTTTGGTAGGCACCCACCCTTATGGGCCATCTCGGCGCGTCTCACTGACCCGGCCCAGTATACGATATTTCCGTCTTGTCCAATATACCCCTGTCCGTCTGCGACGTGATAGACCCCGCGGCCCCGGTGCAGCGCCTCCGGCCGCTCTTTTGCATCGGAGTACACGACATATCCTACCTCCTAGAGCACCAAGCGGCATTGAAACGCGGCGGCCTAGCGGACGACCGCGATGATCCCAGCAACGACGACGCCAGCTCGGGATGGGTGGCATGCACCACCGACAGCATCCTCGCCATGAAGGAAGGGCTCTGGGACATGCTCATCACCATGCCTCCCCCCTACTCATCCGGCGCCAAGCAGCGCGTCTGGCCGACAGTAGAATGCCCGAAAGGCGTCCCCGTGAGAGCCACCCAGCGCGACCTGCGCCGCTTCCGCTCCCTCGGCCTCGGCCTCGCCAGGCTAGCCACCCACCCCGCACCTCCACCACCTCCCAACCCGCGCAGCCCGCCCTCGGAAGCAAGCGACTCCCCGGTCCCCACCACCCCCGCCATCCGACTCTCCAAACCCGCAGGCAGCTCCCGCCCCGGCACAGCCGCCGAAGACCGCCCATCAGCCCTCTCCGCCGCTGGAAGCGGCGACGACGACACAGACCAGATCGTCGAGCCCACCACCTGGGCCGCCCTCGCCTACAACGGCTTCATGTGGTGGGCCTCGGCCGGCGAGAAGCGCCACAGCGACGAGGTCGACGAGCAGAGCCACGACGCCTCGCTGCTGACCGACCTCGCGCCGCCCATCTCCCCGGCCATGGCCGCGGCCGCGTCTTCTTCCTCCCCGCGCGGACAGCGGCAGCATCAGCAGCAGCAGAGGAGGCCGAGTTTCGGCGCCGCTGCTGCGGGGAGTGACATGATCTCCTCGCTCGCGTCGCTCAGGGCCCACTCATCAACAACGGGGTGTGAGGATGACGAGGACGACAACGAGGCGCAAGCGCGCATCGAGCTCGCCGTGGTGGCCTACTTCCACCGGCTGACCACCTCGGTCATGTCGGTCCTGGCGGATATCGTCGACTCGTCGGACGAGGACGACTTGCTTGGCCTGGACCTCCACCACCAGGGCGGCGCGGACGCGTATGCGGATACCTATGACGGGTCGCCGGCTGCTGCTACTACTAATACTGCGGTGCTGGGGCGTGGGGGAGAAGGCCTAGAACAAGAGGAGGAGGCGCGGTTGTTGGGCGGCGCCGCCGCCGCCGCGGGGAATGACGACGGGAGGAGTAGCATGGCGTGGGTCAGGGTTGATAGCGAGGCGCTGGCGGAGATGGGGCTGGATATCTGGAGCCAGGCGGACGCGGACTTTGTGAGGGAGGTGTCGGCGCGGTATTTTGGGAGACGGGCGTATCTCGAGACCAAGGGGGTTGAGGTGTGCGGGGTGAGGGTCTGTTAGGGACCGACTTTTACCAGCGCGGGGTGTTGGTGGTGATGGGGGTTCCATTGGATTGGATTGTTATACCTACCTACTGAAGAGCTGGAGAGCGTTGGTCATAATTTGTATGCTGGGGAAAGGATGGCATCGGTTTAGCGAGCAAGCAAGCCTGCGGGTTGACTTTGCATTGCGGGTATATGATACGTCTTTTATGAGAACCTCCTGGCCACTGTTCGTCCTGCTGGTGTTTGATGTTGTGGAAATCCATACCCAGGTCCTTTTCTCGGGTCTTGACCCTAACCCTAGATATAGTATTCTGATTCAACTTTTCAACCGCTGCTCTCTCCCTCACCACTTACACAGAAACCCATCCTCCCCCTCAACCTCAAGTCTACAAGCTTTCACCCCCAACCCACCCGACCTCACGGTTTCACTTCAAGACCCATGACAAAACCCCCACGCAGACAACCCTTGCACCAAACCAATCACAACCCCGTAACCCTCTTATCCCGGCATTCTTCGATCCATCCATCTCCTCACAACCTAAGGTACTCACCCGGGGGTGGTCATTTCATTCAACACCCCTCCTCCCAGGTTCAGTTCAAACCAACTTCGCATCAAAAGATCAAGATAAAATGTCTCAAAAAACCACAAAACCATCAAATCCGGACCTCCTCCTCTCTCCGGACCTCCCACCAATCCTCAACCCCACAGCCCTCACCACCGCAATCGCCTCCCTCGCGCCCGGCCTCGAGCTCCTCGAGCGCTTCCACCACCGCAACAAGAACCAGCACCGCCTGTCGAAATGGTGGGCCCAGGCTGACATGCTGCGGCGGCAGGTGCGCAAGATGCTGCGGGAGCTGGAGGGCGGCGTGGAGGGGGCCGAGAGGGCGGAAAGGGTGGCCAAGGGGAGGGTTAGGCGCGGGGGGAAGGTGAATTGGGAGAGGTTTGAGGGGGAGGGGGGAGAGGTGATGGTGGAGAGGAGGGCGGGGTATTTGAGGGGCGTTTTGGGGCCCGGTGCGTTTTTGTACGTTCTTTTTCTTTTTCTTTTTTTTTTTTTTTTTTTTAATTTTTTTTTTTTTTTTTGTCATCTCATA